>QRDG01002517.1:0-26833 GCA_012064385.1 Puccinellia tenuiflora
ACGACCGACGACGCAGCCCTGGCAGAACTGCTCCACCCGCTCGATCGCTGGCATGCCCTCCACCATCTTCTTGGCGCCGAGCTCGTACAGGGCGCGGAAGTGGAGGTGCCCGTAGCGGGCATGCCACCTCCAGGCCACGTCGCCCGCCTTCGCCAGGAGGCAGATGGGCTCCGCCTTCTGCAGAGACACGGAGTAGAGACGATTCCGCATCCGTGGGGCCCTGGCGAGCAGTTCCCGTCGCTGGTCGTAGACGCACATCGCGCCGTCCTCGATCACCGTCTTGTAGGCGATCTCGTCGAGTTGGCCGAGGCTGACGATGTTGGTGCGGAGGCGCGGTATCAGGTACACGTCGCTCAGCACGCGGTGCTCGCCTTTCCTGCAGGTGAACATGACCACCCCTCTGCCGGTGATCTCGACGCGCGATCCGTCACCGAACCGAACGATGCCTCGCACGGAGTAGTCGATCGATGTCAGCAGATTCTCGCAGCCCGTCATGTGGTTGCTTGCGCCAGAGTCGAGGTACCACCGCTCGTCATCCGTGGGCACCGGGACGACGCGTTCCTCATTGAGAAACACGGTTTGCACCCCTGTGTGCTCGACGGGGAGCAGAGGCGCCGGCTCGATGATCGTCGCGGACGCCAGCATCAGTGCCGGATCTGCTGCATCATCTTCACGCTCAACCTCCGTCAGGTTCAGGCTGTGCAGTTTTTCCCTGTCGCGCTTAGCCTTGCGACATTCCTTGGCGAAGTGCCCCTCGATGCCGCAGTAGTGACAGGCGCCCTTCTTGCGCTCGCCAGATCCACTGCCGCCGCCACCGCCGCTTGACGATGCCTTGTCACCGCGCTGGGGTTTCTTCTTCCCGCGCGAATTGCCCTTCTTCTCGCCCGAGGATTTGCCGCCGCTGCGATCTCGATCGCGTTGGCGTTGCCGCTCCGCCCACTCCTCCTCAGAGAGAAGCAGACGACCGCCACTCTGGACGGTTTCCTCCGCCTCGCCGCGTTCCTCAACGACGACAAGGCGTCCGATGAGTTCCTCGAGCGGCATGTTCTTCAGATCGAGCAGAGACTCGATCGACGAAGCCATCTGCTTGTACGCGCGAGGGACGACGCGCAGCAGCTTAGTCACCTGTTTGTACTCTGAAACAGGGTCGCCCAGCAGCTCCAGGTCATTGGCGATGGCCGTGAGGCGCATCCCGAAAGACTCAACGCTCTCGCCGGACTTGAATGCGAGTTGCTCGAACTCGCTGCGGCGCGTCTGCGCCTTCGCCTCCCGGACGCGCTCGACGCCCAGGCGCAAGGTCTTCAGCGTGTCCCACGCGTCCTTCGCCGTCTTCTTGACGGCCAGCGTGCGCAGGAGCTCCGGGGGCACGCCGCGCAGGATGGCGGCGAGCGCGCGCCGGTCGTCGCGGTGAGTGCTGACACCGGCGTTCACCACATCCCAGAGGTTTGCAACCTCCAGCTGAACCTTCATCAGCAATGCCCACTCGACGTAGTTCGTGCGCGTCAGCGGCGGGACATGCCCGCCGCCATCGCTCTCCCGGATGATGCGCTCGACGATCTGCCCGTCACCCCCGTCTGCCGTGAGCCTAGCCACCGACGGTGTCGGCACAGTGGAAACCAGGGTACCACGGGCCGGCCTGCCAGGGCCCGCAAGATCCTTTGGATGATTTTCGCTAAGGACCAGGCTCTCCAAGCCTGGCGAGCTTCGCGAGGATTTCTCTCCTCGCGAAGGGTTCTTCTCCTCGCCAAGGGTTCTTTCCCTTGGCGAGGGATCGCTCTTCGACAAGGCGTCTCCGACGCCGCCCGCAATTCTGCCAAGGACCAAGCTGAAGGGCTTGGCGAGGTTTTTCGCCTCGCGAAGCGCTTTCTTCATGAAGCCATCTCTGCTCCCGCGGCAGAGCGCACATGGGCTCTGCGCCGTGGGCAGGGTGATGCGCGTGCCTACGCGCGATGACGACAACGCCGTAGTTGCCGTTTCCATGTATAAAGCAGTCAACAAAGCGGAGCCAAGCAAAGCGGACAACGAGTATTGCCTCTTTGGTGACAAGGGAACAGTCTGCAGCTACGCTCCAAGGACGACGTCACCGTGGGCCACCTCCCACCTCGGCAAGCGCCGGCCCGCTGTCCAGCTGGTCGGTGCCCCTTTTCAGCTTTGGTGACGCCGTTCCCCTGCCGTGGACCGCGTCCACGAGCTTTACCTTTATGGTAGACCTCACCTTTACGGTGCACCGCGCCTCCTCCTTCGTCGCCATGTGGTAGCCCTTCCCGCCCAAATGTTTGGGCAGAAGAGGCCCAGGGCGCCTATAAAAGGAGGAGGAGCACGCCCTAGCAAAGGGTTCGACGCCTGGTTAGGGTTCGGTTTTTGGAGTCTAGGAGCCTGCCCAAAAACCCTAGATCTAAAGACTAGCAAGTAGCCATTGTTAGCCACCGAGAGCTCGACAAGCTCTCCCCTTGTACTGTAAACTCTCCAAGCAGTGCAATACACCATAGCAGGACGTAGGGGTTTTACCTCCACAAGAGGGCCCTGAACCTGGGTAATACCTTGTGTCAATCTCTGCAGTGTCGTCCGCAGCGAGCCTGACGAGCACCGTCGCCGGAGCACGTTGTGGATTGTTTGACTCCGTGTTCAGCCCCTTACACGATACCTTGGAGACACCCCTAGTTCCTGGGGACAATCCCCTACCTGGCGCGCCAGGTAGGGGGCTGAGGCGCGTCTTCATCCTCGACACAGCCATGGCCGGTTCTCGTGCCGAACGTCTCGCTCGCCGGACGGCCAGCGCCGCCACCGCTCCCGCAGGCCGCCCGCGTGGGGGCTCTGCTCCGGAGCGCCGCGTCGACCCCGAGCCCCGCGTCGAGCACCCCGACGACGATGACATCGACCACGCTGAGGACGACCTTGGCGAAGAGGAGGCCTCCTCCCTGCCCCCGTCGCGGGACCGTGCTGCCTCCTCGCTGGGCCGCCCTGCGCCCAGCCCGGCGACTGCGCTCCTCATGGCGCAGGAGCTGCTGCAGTACCGCCCCACGCCGGCGGCTCAGGAGGCCTGGCTCAACCGCGTTGCCGAGCTCATCGGTGCCGCTCGCGCCGCGGCACCCGCGCCGTCTCGTTCCCTGGTTCCTTCTGCGCTCGTGGGGGACGTGGCGCACGGCGCACCTCCCGCGCCTCCTCTCCAACCCACACCCGCTCCGGCTCCACCGGTTGCACCGCAACCTGCTCCAGCGGGGGCTCCTCCTCGCGACGGTCGCGCTGCATCGCACGCGTCGTCGCCGCATGACTGCCAGATCGTGCAGCGAGCCCCTGAGGACGCACGCGTGAGCATCGAGCGCGGGCAAGAACGCCGCAACCGCGCCGTCCAGGACATCGCCACCGCCGGGCGCCATCTCCGCGCCACCCTTGCCAACGGCACGGTCACCTACGGCACGACGGCCGCGTTCACTCGCAGCCTTCGTCGCGTCGTCTGGCCGGTCAAGTTCAGGCCGGACCTCCCTCCGCGCTACGACGGCAAGAACAACCCCCTGGAGTTCCTGCAGCTCTACTCTTTGGCCATCCAGGCCGCCGGGTGTAGCGCTAAGAGAGGGTCCTAAGACGTAGAGCGAAAAAGACATGAGGAGGAAGGACAAAGGCTTCCCGAGGGACATTCACAAGCACACCCAAATATAACTTGACAAGTTTTTACAAAGTTTACAATCAAAATGGCTAAGACAAATGTGCCCTTGGCACGTTCAGCTACAGGAAGGAGTTCAGGCCATCGCGCCTCCCGAGGTCCCCGCTCCATCCGCGCCAGCTCCTGCCCCTAGGGCACCTCCCTCGCCGTCGCCTTCGTCTTCGTCGACCAAGACTTGGTCGAATTTCTTGGCATACGCAATGGCGGCCTGCTTGGCGGTCTCCCGCGCTTTGTCGCTGATGGCGCGCGGTGGCGCCATCACGTCCTCAAGATCAAGTGAGGGCTGGAGCCTCACGAGGTTGCCGAAGACGTTGGTGACGGCGACGACAAGGAGGTCGCGACTCTCCTCCACGACACGCTTGTCGAAGCTCTTTGCGACTCCTTCAAGCTTTCCGAGGAACTGCTCGAAGAAGTGCGAGTACGAGGTCTCGTCGTCGGTCGCTGCGGAGAAGGAAGGGACGTCGATCCTCAGATCTCTCCCGACGGCACGCACGCGGCTCACCAAGCTCTGGAGAATGCTTTGACGCTGGCGCGTCATGAGCCGGTCAACCTGGCGCTGGTCTCGTGCCTGCTCCACCAGGGCCGCGACCGGCCCCACCTGCTGCCGGAGCTCGTCCAGGTCCCTCTCCAGGGCAAAGGCGTTCCCCTCGGCGCGCGCCTGGGCCTCCCGAGAGACCTCGAGGCAGGAGGTCAACCTTTTCTCCTCCTGCTCAAGCTCCTTGACGCGCTTCTCGAGCTCCTTGCGCTTGGTCTTGAGGCGGTCCTCGTGCTTCGCGACCTTCTCGTCATACTCCTTTGAGAGGTTTTCGCGGACGAGTTTGACTTTGAGGTCAGCCTCTTCTTGGAGCCTCTTGTGCTCCGCCGCAAGGTTGGCCTCGTCGGTGGCCACCCGACCTTCACGCTCCTCCAGCTGCCCCTCGCGGGTGGCCTGGTCCTTCGCGAGCAGTTGGATCTGCTCCTCGCGCCGCTGCAGTTCCTTCTCCTGGAGGGCGAGCTCTTCCTCGCGCCGTTTCAGCTCGACCTCGCGAGGCGCCAGCTGCCCCTCGCGGGCGTCCAGTTGCTCGCGGAGCTCGTTCAGGTTGGCCTTGGCGGCCTCAGAGTCGGCGGCGAGTTTCTGCTTCGCGGCCGCCAGCTCGTCATGCTTGGAGGTGGTTTCCGCCTCAAGTGCTTCCCTGGCGGCGTCGAGCTCCTCCATCACCTCCTGCGCCTCCCGCTTGACGCTGTCGCGGGTCTCTTTGGCGAAGCGGATCGCTTCCTCACGAGCCGCCTTTGCCGACGCGTCTTGCCGGCGACACATCTCCACCCTCTCGTGGAGAAGAACCCAGGCGTCGCCAAGCCTTGCCCTTTCCTCCGCCAGGGTGTCTTCTTCCTTGGCGAGCTGCTCCTCCAGCCCGTCGAGCGCTCGCCGCGCCCGGTTGAGGACGATCCGGCGATAGGCCGCTTGGCGATGCGGCGCTTGCAGCGCCAAGGAGACTCCCACGCTGCTGCTGGGTGCAGTTCCCTCGACGCTTGTCGAGGCGCCTAGGGCATCCTGCCCCGAGCTTGTAGCGGCCCCCGCCGCGCCATGGGGGCTCGTGGGGGCGTCTCCCTCGCTGCCCGCGTCGAGAGCCCTCAGGGGGCTGGGCATCTCCTCGCCCCTGGCCCCGTCGCTCGGGGGCTCCAGAGGTGTCTCTGCCTCCTGCTCCACAGGGGCGCCTCCGGCCCCCTCTGCAACGGCCGCGTCCGCCGCGGCCCCAGGCGCGTCAGCCCTTCTCGAGGCCCCCTCCTCTGGAGGCGGCTCCGCGACGATGTCCTCGTCCACGGTTTCCTCCTCCGCCTCCTGCTGGACTGGAGGATTCGCCGCCCTGGTTGGCGACGCCGCCGCCTCTGCGGTCTCCTCCTCCAAGCGGTGCTCCGCCGCTGGAGGAGTCGCCGCCCGAATCGGCGACGCTACGATCTCCTCGGCCATCACCGTCTCCGCGCGGTGCTCGGCCGCGGGAGAAACAACTGCCTGCTGCGGCTCGCCGGCTGCAGGCGTCTCCATGGCGACGCTGGTGGTCCCTCCAGCCCCGCCGAGCCGCCGTCTCTTTGGCTCCGCGGGCTGCCTGAAAGGAAGACAAGTCGAAAATCCTTTAAAGGGGGGAATTCTTAAAGTGAAATTTTGAGGAAGAAGGGGAAGTCGAGGGCTTACTCGCCAGCCATCACCCACACCCTCTTTTTCGCCTTGGGAGGCTGGATGAGGTTTGCTCCGGCCTCCTCCCGGGCCGCTCCTGTCTCCGCGCGAGGGATGCCTCCCGCGGTTGCGGCCCTCCTGTCGTGGACCGCCTTGGAGCGGGGCTCGCAGCGCCCTCTCCCGCCGCCGCTCGTCTCCTCCTCCTCGGCGTGCTGGGAGCGGACGATGCGGAAGGCGTCCTCCTCGTCGCCGGAGGAAAGCACCTGGAGGTCCACTTCGGCGTGGGCGCTCCTCGAAGATCCGGCGCCCTCGCCGACGGGGTCGGCGCCCCTTGAAGCCTCGTCCTCGCCAAGGGGGTCCTCGCTTCTCGAGGCCTCCTCCTCGGCGGACTCGGCCTCCTCAGCCTCAGGAGCCTCATCCACGTACTCCAGCTCCGCCGCCCACGGGTTAGGGCGAGGCCCGCTGTGCCCCGCGGGCACGATTCCCCACTCGTCGAACGTGGGCATATGCGAGCACTGCTCCTCTATGCTCTCCTCGGCGAAGACAATGAGCGGCTTGGCCGCCTCTTTCTTGGCGGACGGGATCTCCGGCGATGTGAAGAGAACGTTCATAATCTGGCGGAGCACATCAGGCTCGAAGCCGTCCCTGCTCAGCCGCATGGCGTCGTCCTTGCCGTCGTATCGCCACACCGGCTCGGCGTGCTGTTGGAGGGGAGTGATGCGGCGCCTGGTGAAGTCCTTCGCCACCATTTGGCCGGTGACCCCTGCCTCGCGGATGTGACGGATGTACACGTACACCGCGTCAAGCTTCGAGCCCCTGAAATCCGCGCTCGCCCAGCGCGCCCACTTCCTGTCACACCCCAAAATTTCGTCCCTAATTTTTGTGGTGTTTTCTCACACCCGGAAATATTTCCCTCGTATCTCAAAATTTATTTTTGCCCTCTGGCGCTAGATGATGCCCTCGTGTTCTTTTCTCTTAAATAATTCCAGAAAATCCCCGGTGATTCCTTGCCACTCCGGAAAACTTCTGTTAAGGTTTTTCCTAAAAACCTCTTGGCCTAAACATTGGGATCTTTAAATCCTGATATTCCACCTACCACATGAACCACCTTTTCCGAGCTTGGGAGATACCACAAATATTCAAAGACTGTCTCATCCACTTATTAATCTCCCGAGACAAAAATTATTGCATATGCAATATTTCCGAAACCCCGGATAAATACTTTAGTGCATGCCCTGGTCAGGGAAATTGTTTTCCTAGCTTATACTACTCCTACACTCCTCAAAAACTAGGAGGTGTTCATCATGCCATGTTCTACTCCCACAAAAGGTGGTGCGATCATTTGAGCCACCTATTTGCCACACACATTCCAAATGACCATGAGATATTTTCCATGCATGGCCACACTTATCTTGGTGGACCAAGCACATGAATTGAGCACATGGGTGATATCCAACCAGCCCCACACTCCACATAATTATTTTATCAAAAGGAAAACCCATCCACCAAAATTGTTGGTATGTCATAATGGCATGACATCAATTTTTCACCCACATTTTTGGAATGATGCAAGTGTTTCCTTGTGCATTAATTCTGCATGGAGGGTGGTAGACCAGCACCTTCTCCTCTGATACCCCATGTGATCTTAGCCATCCACTTAAGATCTAAAACCCCAAGACCCAAAGCCCTAATGGCGATGATCATGTCACCTGCCACTCCGGGAATTTTCTTTTCAAGAACCCTAGCCAAGTGGCACCTTTTGACCTCAAGTTCAGAAACCACCCCCTCACATCCAGACCTACCCACTGGAATTTTTCTGGAATTTATTTACGTCAAAAAGTTCGTTCGGGCTTTTCGTCGAGCACCTTGTGAGCAGGGTGGGATCTGACTTGCTTTGCTTAACCTAGCCTACTTAGGAGTGTGGTCGGTGCCTAACCGAGCTCCAGCGTGTTCCTCGTGCTGCACTGTGCGCCAGCTCACCGTTCCCATCCTCTCCACCGTCCTCTGTAGCCGGAGGTCGTCATGGGTGACCTCAAACCGCCATTCATGGCCAAACTACCAAGCACCTACCTCTCCTCCCCCCCTGCTATAAGAAGCCACCCCAAGCCCTCCATTGGGTGCACAGCACTCATTTGCCCCCTGGCCTCGCTCCCTCAAGCCTCGTGCGACCTCAAGCTCGCGGGAGCTCGGCAAGGTCTCCCATGGCCGAAACCCTAGAAGCTCGGGTAGCGAGCTCCACGACCCCCTCCGTCGTAGGAAACAGCACCTACGGGGGCGGTGTAGCACGGAGGGTCCCTTCCCGCCGTTTTCATAGCCCCTAGCCCCCTGTGTCGCCGCCGCCAAGCTCCACCCGAGCTCCCGCCGTGGCCGCACGGCCGAGCTCGCGAGCGACGGCCGGAGGCGTCCCCGTCATCGAAGCCGCCTCCCCTGGGTGCGGTGGTCCACGGAGTTCCCGTCCCCGCCGCCTGCCGGCCTCCCGGCGCTCCCCTTGGCCGTCCCTGGCCAGCCCCGGCCGGTCGACGCTCGTTCCCGTAGGCGGAGCGGAGGAAAAGATGATCGACACCCTCCCTGCCTGCGTTCTTCTCTTTTTTCTGGTTCATGCGAACCGTTTTTCAGCCCACAGGCCAGCAGCGGATCACAGCCCAGTCCGGGTGGCAGCAGCGCAGCACGCCGCTCGGCCCAGCACGGCTCGTCCAGGCACTGCACAGGCGCGTGCAGCGCGCGGCGCGCAGCGGCCCATTTGCGGCCGTCCGTTTTTTTTCCCGCGGCAGTTTTTCTTTTCCCTGCTGCAGGAATTTTCAAACGGCAATATCTTTTGAACCGTAAGTCTGTTTTCGGTGATTCAAATTTCCAAATTTGTATCTCGACGAGCTCTAACTAGTGGTACTGGTTTCATCTCTTTCCAAGATAGTTTTATGAGGTGCCCTTTTGTACGTGCATTCCGGAGTCCGTGGAACGGGGCTATCGCTGCCCTACGCCGCGGAACCAAACCGACCTCTCCAAGCCCAAGGGATCCCATCTTCGAAGGCAAGCTAACCCCTTGCTATGATCCGTCCCGCAATGCTTGTTTGTTTGATTGCTTAATACTTTGTCGGGTGATTATATTGTTGTCTGTATATTATACTTGCCTGAGTGTTGTTCTTGTTTAGTATGAAACTTATATTATTGTTCCTGCCATGTTGCATATCCTGTCGTATTTTAATTTATTGCACTACCTTATATTGCTTATCTGTGCAACACTCACATTCCCGAGACAATGGCCGGGTCTCCCGCCTCAAGTCAAAGGAATGGGGGAATTATTACAATTGTGCGTCTCGCGCTTGCGGGACTTTGTTTGGTTCTTTTCCTCTTCGCCGAGGTGAGGAGCGGACGAATGTCGTCTTATGATCCTCGGGGTTGAGGGCATTTGCCAAAAGAGTTATTTGCCTTGTCCCTCCGTCAAATATGGTTGGCATAGACCACCCGGACTGCGACGCTTGGGAGCTGACTTTCCATTTGGTTCTTTTGCCGAGATTGCTGACACCACGTCGAGATTAACCCTCGAGTGGAATGGATGCTCTCTCATTTTTATGAGTGCTTTTCGATTCATTCTTTTACGGTGACACCGGCCGGGTTGCCCGCCACCGCCATCCGTTTGAAATTATGCTATTATTCTGTGAACACTAACCCCCGAGTGGCACCGGCCGGGTTGCCCGCCACAGTCACCCGGGTATTACTATTATTGTTATGTTGTTGTTTATACATGCAAGTGCTATGTTTATTTAGTGCTGTTATTGTTCTGTGCTTACCTTATGTTGCTAATGCCTTGTTATCAATGGTATATGATATTGATATTGTGATTGTTGGGCTGGACTAACCCCGGTTGTTTGGACTTGTTATGTTGAAACTTGAATAAATTGAAACAACCCTCCAAGCTTCGATAGGGTCAGTCCATAGTGCCATCAATCTGAACATCGAACGCACTACCACTGTCGCCCCAAATGGAAAGGCCGTAACCTATGTAACCTATCAAGCCTCCTTTGATGCTACCCACTTGGCAAGTCTAGTCGGATATTGCATAGTTGTGGTCGGGGCTAGTCTTGTGAAGGTTCCGGAGCTAGGCGTTGCTCATCTGTTGGGGACGTGCCGGATTCACTTCGTCATAAGGCATAGAGTTATGCTGATGGCTATACAAGGAGTGTCTGGGTAGCGTGAACGGTTATGTATATGTATCTTGCTGAGTTTGACTTAAGGATGATGTCCTAAAGTGCCGGCTGAGTAAGGTGTATCTAGATGGGTGGTCACTGCAACCTCTCGAGAGTATGTCATCTAGCAGCTAGCCTTGTTCCTAGGTTATGGAACAGTTCAGTGTCGGTCACACTATTTGTCCTTTGTCGAGTCCGGAGGTTAAACGTAAGTATTGATTGAAAGAAAGTGAACAACCTGAATTCACTAAATGAACAATAAGATGCTGCAGGGAATGTTACTTGTGAGGTGAATGGGATGGCGGTGTGATGCGTTGGAAGCCTATAGTTAGGCCAGAGCCAACATCAACCGTGCATGCCCCGGGAGATAGCCAGAGTTGGCTGGATTGATAGCCGGAATTGGCTAGAGGCTTGGAAGCCTGAGTGTGTTGACAGGAGTAGTTATAAGATCTGGTACCAACTGTTACACCCGTCTACTCGTCACAGGTAAGCTCGTTGTATGATTGCCGGTACACGATCCAACCCCACCTGGCTTGGACTCTGTACTGGTGATACCCCTGTTGCTTGCTTATGACATGTTTGGTTGTCAATGACATGCTACTTTTATGCCATGAGTACACTTGCCATGTTGTAGGATTTTATTTACAGTGTATATCTTGTTGCATGATTGCTGGATTGTTTGTAGTGAGGGGCAATACTTGCTGAGTGCATAATAATGTACTCACGGGCCTTGTGATTATGGCCAGATATGGGCGAGGAATCATCTTCTACCTTAGCAAGGAGATGGAGTAAGAGCGTGCTAGGATCAGTAGCCCAGCCAGGTACCTGTGGAGTGGAGCCGCTCCAAGCCGTTGCCATAGCCGTCTTCCGCTGCCAGTTAAACTCTGTCCTGAGCCATGCTTGGCTGGATATTTTGTCATGCCTTGATGGCCTTGTAAACCATTTGTAGCCCATTTGGCCTTATTGTGTAATGATATTTTCGCTATGTTGCATTGTCGTAACGTGCGTCCAGATATCCTGGGCTGGCGCACGGGGCGACCACCTCTCTGGCGATATGTGTCAGAGGGGGGGTGCCACACTTCCTCGGCGGCGCCTCGGGCACCTCCAGGAGAGGGTGTGTGGCCTTGGCGTCGATGAAGAGCCACTTCTCGCGAAACTTGTCGACCTTTTTCGTCACCTTGGTGACGGCGTCCTCGCCACTCCAGGCGATGGGGATGTAGTTGTCGCTCCTGGCGTCGACGATGCGGAAGGAGACGCACCCAAGCCGCTCGCCCTTGGCGGAGTTCCGAAGAGAATAGAAACTGCGGAAGAGCGCCACCGAGGGGCGGATGCCGACGTAGGCCTCGCAGAAGTGGGCGAAGATGGCAAGGATGAGGATGGAGTTGGGATGAAGATGAAGGAGTTGGATCTGGTATGTCTCCAAGATCGCCAGGAGGAAATCAGAGAATGCTGGTACCAGGCCGGCGTAGAGAGTATGAAGAAAGATGGGGTAGAAGGTGTCGGTGAGCCTGCTACCGGCCGGCCTCAGTTCGGTGGCGCCGTGCTCGTTGGTTTTCGCCGCCGCCAGGTGGCGCACCGTCGCTATCGTCGCCGCGGTGACACGCGTCCGCGGCAGTGCTCCCTCGAGAGCAGCGGCGCGCGCCATCGCCGCGGACGTGCCCGCCCGCGCCGCCGCCGTAGACGAGCTCGCCTGCGCGGTGGCCTTGCCCTTCAGGTCGGCGGCTGCTCTCTTGGGTGCCATGGTCGCCGGAGAGGAAGAAGAGTGCTCTGGAGATTGGAGCTCTCTGGAGAGATTGGAGGCGTGGGGAGAAGTGTGCGGAGGAGTTACGGGAGAAGTAATGGGCGCCGCCTGCGCGCCCAGGCTTTATTGACCAGCACTCGAGTCGTGGCGGGCCCCACCACGTCGCCCGTTGGAGCCGAGGAGGTCGTGGCCGCGGGCGCAACCGCTGCGTGACACGTGTCGCGGCCCTGCCAGGCATCTTTGGCCCCTCGACGCTTCGCCCTCGTCCATGGGCCTCTGCGTGCCCATCGCGGGCCCGGGGGCTACTGTCGGCACAGTGGAAACCAGGGTACCACGGGCCGGCCTGCCAGGGCCCGCAAGATCCTTTGGATGATTTTCGCTAAGGACCAGGCTCGCTTCGCGAGGATTTCTCTCCTCGCGAAGGGTTCTTCTCCTCGCCAAGGGTTCTTTCCCTTGGCGAGGGATCGCTCTTCGACAAGGCGTCTCCGACGCCGCCCGCAATTCTGCCAAGGACCAAGCTGAAGGGCTTGGCGAGGTTTTTCGCCTCGCGAAGCGCTTTCTTCATGAAGCCATCTCTGCTCCCGCGGCAGAGCGCACATGGGCTCTGCGCCGTGGGCAGGGTGACGCGCGTGCCTACGCGCGATGACGACAACGCCGCAGTTGCCGTTTCCATGTATAAAGCAGTCAACAAAGCGGAGCCAAGCAAAGCGGACAACGAGTATTGCCTCTTTGGTGACAAGGGAACAGTCTGCAGCTACGCTCCAAGGACGACGTCACCGTGGGCCACCTCCCACCTCGGCAAGCGTCGGCCCGCTGTCCAGCTGGTCGGTGCCCCTTTTCAGCTTTGGTGACGCCGTTCCCCTGCCGTGGACCGCGTCCACGAGCTTTACCTTTATGGTAGACCTCACCTTTACGGTGCACCGCGCCTCCTCCTTCGTCGCCATGTGGTAGCCCTTCCCGCCCAAATGTTTGGGCAGAAGAGGCCCAGGACGCCTATAAAAGGAGGAGGAGCACGCCCTAGCAAAGGGTTCGACGCCTGGTTAGGGTTCGGTTTTTGGAGTCTAGGAGCCTGCCCAAAAACCCTAGATCTAAAGACTAGCAAGTAGCCATTGTTAGCCACCGAGAGCTCGACAAGCTCTCCCCTTGTACTGTAAACTCTCCAAGCAGTGCAATACACCATAGCAGGACGTAGGGGTTTTACCTCCACAAGAGGGCCCTGAACCTGGGTAATACCTTGTGTCAATCTCTGCAGTGTCGTCCGCAGCGAGCCTGACGAGCACCGTCGCCGGAGCACGTTGTGGATTGTTTGACTCCGTGTTCAGCCCCTTACACGATACCTTGGAGACACCCCTAGTTCCTGGGGACAATCTCCGACAGACGGGGAGGTGAGCTTGGACGAGGAGGAATCCTCGATTCCCTTCCTCTTCAGAACGTCTCCATCGTCTTCAGATCCTGACAGCGACATGGCCGGTTCCTACCAGCCACCAGAGACCAGATCGAACGCCTGGATGCTCTGATACCACTTGACGTTTCCAAATCTGAAAGATGAGCAAAAGGAAGAACACAAACAGAGAATTGGACACACTGATTTTGGTGCTGCGTGCAAAGTTGCAGCTTTTCTGTATAACTTTATTGCTTATATACTGACGGAGCAGTATCCTAACTGAAAATGGGAAAGGACCTAACAATGCGGAGTATACGACCGTGCCATCCCACGGTCCTCTGCATGCCCACTCGCGCCGCTACGATCGTGGTGATCATGCCATCCCATGATCCGGCCGTAGCGGCGAGCTAAACTAGCTAACAACCTAACAGAAGTCTGACTTGGCAATGGACAGAATCCCATGCTCAAAGCCGTTGCTTATTAACTGAAGAAAGCTGAAAGTGTTCTCTGAAAACTACACTACGACAGCAAGATTAACTAAAGCTTGTGACTTCAGTAGGTACTACAAATGTTGCGTTTAGCGACATTGTTCATCACCTCTGCTACAATGGAAAACGCCATATCACGATGCACAATGCTAAACTAAACGACACTACTACTATTCTAACAAGGAAGAACAACCT
This sequence comes from Puccinellia tenuiflora, assembly GCA_012064385.1. Taxonomy (NCBI): domain Eukaryota; kingdom Viridiplantae; phylum Streptophyta; class Magnoliopsida; order Poales; family Poaceae; genus Puccinellia; species Puccinellia tenuiflora. The sequence continues at coordinate 13,806 of QRDG01002517.1, forward strand.
ATTGAACAGCCACAAAAGCAATTAACATGTCTTTCTGATGAGTGAATAACGTAACTTTTAGTTAACCCACTAATCCATATCCGAACTCCCCCAGTCCCAGGCCGGACTGCCCGGGAAGTCACTCATGTCCACCACATCGGCGATGCTCATGAAATCTTGGAGCATATCATCGTGCACGGTCACCGCGTCCAGTGCGCCGGTCTCGGCAGCAGTATTGCACTGTTCTCCAGCTCCACGTCCGACGGCCGCCACGTCCTTTGTCTGCTCCTCCGCATCGTCTGTCCCGTGGAGACAGATGTAGTACATCTTCATGAGCTCGTCGATGGAGTTGCGGTTCGCCTCGGCGATGCCGTCGATGCGCGGCACCGCCACCAGCTCCCGGCCGCTGACGCCCCGCGTTGTCATCGCCGACGACACAGCGCTTGCGCTTGTCGACACGCAGCCCACGCTCCGTGTCCCCGGAACCATCACCGGCGTCCTCCTCCTCGTCGAGCGGCGTGATCTGCAGAGCGCGGTGCACGTGGCGGTCGAGCGCCTCCTCCTGGGTGATGACCCTGGACCAGGCCTCGGCGTCCCGGGCGCTCATCCTGTGCTGCAGCCGCTTGGACTGCCACACGAGCTTGCGCATCTGGTCGAACCGCGGGCTCAGGTGCTTGATCACCGCGCTGAGCAGCGAGATCTTCCACGCCTTCTTCAGGTCGTGGGGCTTCCGGTACGGCGGCGGGCCCTGATGCGCCTGCGTCTCGCCCTGCAGTCCCCACCACGCCTCCTGCCCCGTCGGCCACCACGGCGGCGGCAGGCCCCTCTCTAGCGGGAAGCTCCGCTGCGGGGGCTCGCAGTGCTGGATGAGCGCCGAGAGCAGGGACCCCAGCGTGCTGTCCTGGATGTCGAGCAGCCCGTGGAGGAACGACGCCGCCGCCGACGACGGGCTCTGATCCGGGGCCGTCCCCGGGTTGCCGGCGCCGGAGAGCAGCGCCATCGGCCCGGTCCGCTCGAACCCGATGTCCTCCTTCCACCACCCGCGGAGGCTGTCGGAGGAGCCGGACACGGGCACGCCGGTCTCGTCCACGACGCCGTACACGAACCCGCGCGCGTTGCACGCCTCCATCATCCTCAGCATGTGCCGGAGGACGCCGTCCTGCGCCCGGAGCATCGCCTTGCGGCGGTACCGCGACTCGGGCGTCTCTGCTGCTAGTGCTGGCTCGTCGTGCGCCTGGGCCGCCACCGGGTCCGAGCCAGGCCGCTGCCGGTCACGGCCGGAGCTGCCGCCCTCGAGCTTCATGAGAAGCATTTGGTCCTTCCACATGCGCTTCTTCAGGTCCGCGATCTCGATCGAGTCTGCTGCACCTGACTCGGACTCGCTGAACAGCTCTTCGTCCTCCTGTGGATCATCGGGTTCGGCTGCAACAGCCACGGCAAGGTCGTCCCTTGCTGTGCCTTTGTCCACCATGGCTGGCCGTGGCAGCTGGTGCAGAGCATGAGTAGGTTTCCCGTTGCTTGGGCTTGCCATGTGAACGTGGCCGTGCGTAGCGGGCTAGCGGCGCAGGACGAGCCGGATATGGCACTGTCACGTCCAATTTATACGTGCTACAGAGTGCAGAAGAATGTAGAAGAAGGTTAGGTGTGGCGGCGCTTGGACCCGTCCTAGTCCTAGGGATGCGATTGCGGCGGTATTCCTCGCCTTGACCTCGTTACTTCTCGTTGGCACAGGGTTTTGCCCATGGCTCACGGCCGGGCAAGCTAGCTGTTCCCCTCCAGGCTAAGCATCCTCTCCCTTCGTCAGTGCATAATACTTCCCCATGTTGCAAACGTACATCATTTCAAAGTTTTGGCCAGCCAAACATCATTAAGTTTGACAATTACCGTAAAATTTTACCAACATTTCCCACACAAGATATCTCTCCCAAAAGAAATGTTCATTTACCAACTTTTATAATGTAACTATGTAAGATTTTATATGACAAGACTCGTTATGAAATGTACTTTTGTGGTGTACCCTGATTTTTATTTGAGGTAACATGTTTTTATAGGAACTCGAATGTTCAAATTTTTAATAGTTTTCCCGAAAAAGAACACTTTAAAGATCATACTTTAAAGATCATGTAGATTTCTAATGCAACTTACATTTACGATCAAATGAGCTAGGTATGAGAGTCTGACAAAGTCACCCTCACCGTTGGGGCTTTCTTTCTCTCTCTCCTTCCCTGCTCCGCTCTCGTCCCCCTTGAGAGTCGCTGGTTTTCCACCGGCCCCTCTCATGTCTCTCTTCGGCGGCTCCGCCGACCGGAGAAGGGGAAGGAGAGGGTGCCCGGCCCCCTTGTAATAGTAGTTGTAGGTTTGCTTTTATGCATGTATGGCGGACTGGCGATATGCCGTATTGGAGCTGCTGTATCATCGGTGCGCGGTGGTGGTAGGCGGACGGAACCTGCTGCTAGCGACCCTCCATGGTGCGGTTGGAAGCTGGCGAAGGGATCTGGCGATGCTCCCTTAAATAAGCGCGTCAAGAATCAGATCGGGCGCCCTCTCGCTCGTTCTCGTCACCATGGAGGTGACGGGGGGTGCGAGCTGGCCAGATCTGATGCCTTGCGGGGAGGACTCCTTCTGGTACTTGGGCGCTGTACCGGACGGATGATTCGAACCGTTTTCGGCATGCTCTTGAGGCAGGAGGGTGGCAAGGTTGTTCTTCGTCTCGAGGTCCTCATCAAGCGTCGGCATCCTCTGTTCTTCAGTTCATGTGTGTTGGTGAACTTCCTCTTGGACGGCCGGGGTGGTGAGGGAGAGGAGGGAGATAGAGCTGTTGCTGCTGGATTTGGGCGACGGCGGTGCGAGTTTGTTGCTCATCTACAAGATTGGCTTCAACAACTTATCATCAACCTCTTCGTCTCCGAAGCTCAGCTTCAAGCTTCGGTGGTGTCTTTCATGGTTGGAGTCCATGGTTGTATACACTCCAGCCTCCAGGAGCGCTCTTGTTGTTTGCTGCATTTGTCTGGATGTCTGTATGGACCTGGACACTGTGGCTCAACTTTGCGATCAAATGATGGCAGCTGATGGCTCTGAGTATCATCTACATACGGAGGGTTGGCTTCTCCAGATTTATCAAGGAATTGATTGGAGTTTCATTAATCTTGAGGTGAGCATTGGTTTTGCTGAGCAAAATTTTGTCTAGTACTTGTGCTGCATCGGTTCATCTTCGATAGATGGTTATTCTGTTGAAGATGCCATCCCCTTTCTGTTCGGGCTGTGTCACCGGAGGTGGCCGACAGCACCTTCGTTGTTGATCCTCAGATTTAACAGAGGGGACTTCTTCAGTTTGAGCTCAGTGAAGGCTATTAGAAATCTACAACTTAACACTTTCAAACCTCAAGTGCATACGCCAGAAAGACCGTCAGGAGAGTCACCCGCGGGGCATCAACCTGGTATGGAGTACAAACGAGGCCCTTGAAGACTGCAATTGCAGCAAGTTCGAGCCCGATCTATCGACGGACGACCCGACAGCTGTTTGACTCCATTTGTAGTCTTCGGTGTCTTCTATGCAAATCTTGGCCATCTTCTATTCACTATGTGCAGCTTAGCACTGCTAACCCTTGCTCTGTTGCGAGCTTTGTAAGCTTGTACCGAGATCTTTAAAGTTAATATATCTTTATGTTCAAAAAAAGACAAAGTCACCCGTTACCTACCCTCCAAATTAATTCGATGGAGTATTCATGGGGCGTGGATTAACATGGAAGAGGCGGCGTGTCAGGGCATGTCGTGAAAGACCCTGCGACAACCACCGCAATGTGCCATGGCAAGTACGCCTTGCACTATCTCCGCCGCTAGGCAGGCTATAGGCCTCCGAGAATGGCGACGAGGAAGACGACATGCACCCAGGGACGCAGAGGGATCATAAAATGTTAGAGTAGATTACGACAAGTCAATATTAGGTAGATTAGAATTGTAGTCAAGTCTATTTATAATAGGATTCGTGTACCCCAAGTCTTATAGCCTATATATACAGCCCACCGTGGCTCAATGTAATAACGCAATATTCAAGCAATATACAATAGCAATATCGTCTATCAGAAAATCCAAATATGACGTCAATCGTCATAGCGGCTAACTAGAGTTTGGTTCTCTTACATTTATTATATGTATGTATAATGCGTGGTTAGCACCTCTTGAGAAAACAAATCATGAATAGAAAGAGGCAATATGATTAGGAAGAAAATATCCGTAGTCGTTTCAGTCGCTTCAGAGACAAACATTACGTTCAGGTCCATACGTGCAGACTTGTCTTATTGAAACACAAAACGTAGGAGTAGGACCAAAAAAATCTTATGGATGAGGCCCGTGCTGCTGATTGATCTCGAGTGTGGGCACTTGCTTAATGGGGTTCACTAGGGCGGGGGCGGCACGTTGGATTGAGTTTACCGCTTGCATGATGCCATTCGTGACGTCGGGCTGCTGATTAGGAGCCAGGGTACGTCGGGCTCTGACTTTCTAAGTCGGCCGTGCACTGAGTTTCACGACAGACGTCATGTTCGAGATTCGAGAGGACACTGAATTTCACAAATGGGCGGCCATATTGGCCTCATTCGTGTTGGATAAAAGAAATCCCCGGAAGGAATCAAAAGACGGCGGGTTCATACTGCTGGATCGCCCGTCGGGCCAAGAACCACAAACACGGCCCATTCAGGTCATACCCTCTTTCAATACATAATAAGGAGAGAAAAAAAAGAGGAAAATGATCAGAGAGAGGGACACATGAGGGTGAAAGACTACAGATTTTGCATTTATATTTGAAAATGTAATATAATGTTTTTTCAGGATTTCTAAATGTTTTCTTCCTTTAGTATGAAAAATGTATACATTATTTGATTCAGGGTGTTATTTGACCAGCTGCTTTAAATGTGGGTCTGAAATTTTTCCGGTTATAGCTGGGATGTTTTCCATGGGCACTCAAATGTTGTTCGTAGTCCAATTTATGTTCTGTCTATAGTTATGATTTGTTTCCCAAAAGAAAAATCTTTTTGGAACTTGGGAGCATATGCTCCCACCACTCGACAAAACATTTCAGAGTGTCGAAAACTTTTGAACAAAAATTTGTCGTGGACATCTCGATATTCTATGTGGGCACGCCAAGTATCACACAAAAACTGACATTTTTTGTATGCTGTGCAAAAAAAGACAAAAAAAAATTATATTTAAAGGCTTTTCTAGCACCAAATTCCGTCTTCTCATACACGACACAAAAAATATCGGTTTTCCGTGATACGACTTCGTGAATCCATAGAATGTCGAGATGTACGCACGCATTCTTTTTTATGATTTTTTTGACATCTCAAATATGTTTGAAATGCAATTTTAAAACTTAGAGCATATGCTCCGGGTGCCAAAACATCGCCCCTTTTGTTTCACATAGTTTAAAATTGTGTCCCGCTAGTAGTTGTAATTTTTGCGTTCCGCTTAGTCTAAATTTCGGTTCCTCTTATACTCGTGATTTTATTCAACACGCTCTAAAACTATGGCTAGAATTTGTTCCCGCTTTAAGATATTATTTGTTCCTTAGGAACTTTCTTTCATCTAGTCCAAAGTTGTATCGCGCTAGGAAGTCAGGATATTATTTGTTCCTTTTTCTTTCATCTAGTCCAAAGTTGTATTGGGCTAGGAAGTCATGATTTGTTTCATGTGCCCTAAAATTTGTTTCACTTGGTCTCAATTTTTTCCGCTTGTAGTCATGATTTGTTTCATGGGTGTTAAAATTGTGTTCCACGTATTCCAATTCTTATCCTTTAGCAGTTGTTTTTTGTTCCCCGTGTGTTGAAACTTTGTTTCTATCGTTGAAACTTTGTTTCTATCATCCCACTGCTCTCCTCTCCTCTGTAGCAATCTACCACCGACACACTCCTCTCCGGCCTCTTCTCCAGTGCACCATCTTCTCCTGGACACGCACCTCGCCCGCCTCTGACATGCGCCACCGACCATTCTCAACTTCGTCCTTTCGAGTCCTCCACCATGCACACATGGCCCTGCCCCTACCAATCCCTACCTTCTGCTTCCACATCATCCAGTCGGAGCTCGCCTGGCTACGTAACATGCCTAAGAAGATGTGCCGGCATGACGACGCCGCCACGTGGGTGTGCTCGGGCAGTGGCCGATGGATTTGGGGCCATGGGGGTCAAGCTGGAGGAGGTCGCCTCCGTTGGTTGCATCGCCGACGCGGTGTCTCTCTACTCTGCGGCGACAGGTAATCGGGAGAGAGGGAGGAGAGAGAAGAAGGTGGCAATTTGTGTGGCTGCATATGGGCTAGACTGCGTACACACATGGACACAGATGGACATGACGGACACATGCTCGTTTTGACCAAAATTAAAACTCATATTTGGACTGAAAAAAGGATCAGAGTGGAAAAACTGTTGAGATTGATGATGCCATTGAGTCTTAGTTTTTGTTCCGCAGACACAAACGGGTTAAATGGGTGGCGCCGTTGGAAATGCCCTTAAATTCCGAGTCATCTTTTGAAAAAAAAAAGACGCTTAGGTCAAGACTTCTACACTTTAAACTCCCAACGAATTTCGGCGTAGAACGTTTCTGACTTTGTAATAGGTAGGAGTATATTGCCAGCCGGTGGGGGGGGGGGGGGGGGGTGCAGAAAAATTCGGCCTGGGGACGCGCCGATTGCTAGCCGCGCACCATGACAATGACAAAATAACCGTAAAAATCAATATTTGGGCGAATTTAGGCGATGTCCAGACATAATTTAGGCGAAAGTTGTTCGAACTGGCGGATTTCATACAAAGTAGATAAAACATGAAAAAAAAACATAAAAACGACGCCGGCGGCGTGATCTACATGCCAAAGTGGCGGTAGAACTACGTGTAGTCCCCGCCGTCGTCGTCGGCGGCGGCGGCCTGCTCCTGCTTCGGCTCCTCCCGAAGGCGGCGCTTCCACTCCTCCTCCTCCTTCGCGTGCTTGCGCGCCGACGAGGCCAGCATGTCCTCGACCGACGCCGGAGGCACATCGTTGAAGCTGGCCTGAGACGCGAACGTCAGGACGGGGAACTCGTCGGGTTCGCCATCCGCCGACGCCTTCAGCGTGGACTTGACGTAGTCCCCCCGCGGCGACCACGCTGGTTCCTTCTCCTTCTTGAAGGTGGCGAGGGCGGTGCCGGGCTCGATCTTGGGCTTGACCAGGCGGGAGGAGCTGCGCGGCGCGGGCTCGTTGAAGACAATGCCGCGGCTGCGCGCACGTGGTGGCGCATCCTTCACGCGGAGGAGCGGCGTCGCCAGCGTGCGTGGCGCCGAGCCAGCTGAACGCGACGCGCAGGAGGAGGAGGAGCCCATCCTCCTCGGCATCCACGAGGAGCCGCGGCGGGAGAAGGCCGTCCGTGGCGGCGCCTGCAGCGGAGGGTTGTTGCCGGCCTCGATGTGCTCGAGGACGAACGGGAGCGTGCGCCCGGGCACGCTCCACCAGGTCTTCCGGTCGGCGGAGTGCCGCGCCCCGGTAGTCGTTGAGCTGCCGGTCGCACCGCTCGGTGAAGAACGCGTTCTAGGACACGTTGTTCTCCGCGTCCCAAATGGAGTTGTCCCGCTGCTCCGGCATCATGGCTTCGCGGAGAGTGTGGATCGCGAGCCTGTCCTTGCCGGTGGGGACGGAGGGCACGGTGAGCCCCATCTGGCTCAGACGCCAGGAGCCGGGCACGCGCATGTCCGGCGGCACGGGGTAGCCTGCCTCGAAGAGGAGGCGGGCCTCGTCGTCACGGAGCCAATGGCGTCCGAAACCGTTCGCCGCCGCGCCGTCGCCGGGGGAAGCGCTCCGCCATTGTTCGTGGGAGGAGTGAAAGAACAAGCTATGCCCGGATGTCGCCTAGAGGGGGGGTGAATAGGCGATTAAAACTTTTTCTAATTAGGGGCTTGATAATTGCGGAATAAAACTATGTGTTTATGCTAGGTTCACCTATGTGCACCAACAACTTATGCTAAGCAATTCAAGCAACAAGGTGATAGCAAGATATGAACTTCAAGCACGAAGGCTATCACAAAGTAAATTGCATAAGTAAAGCTCGGGTATAGAAATAACCGAGGCACGCGGAGACGAGGATGTATTCCCGAGTTCCTCCTTGTTAAGGGAGTACGTCTCGTTGGAGGGGTGTGAGCTCGCCACAAGAGGCCTACTCAAGATGCCACAAAGGCCTCACCCTATTCTCCGATGAACCTCACCCAAGGGATTGGTTCACCTTCCACTATCGGAATCCTTCGGGGCGGATTCCGGAGCCCTTTACAACTTCTCTTGGGGCACACACCCACAACTCAATTGGGGGCTCCCAAACTCGTGCCGAAGCTCCACAAGCGAAGACTTCGCGGCACCTCCAACCGTCTAGGGTACACAATGCACCCAAGAGGCAACAAGCTCTTGGGAACACAATGCACCCAAGAGTAACAAGCTCTCAACCTTTAATCCCACGTATCACCGAGGGAAACTCAACCTATGCACCAAATGCAAAAGGCAAGAGCACAAGTGCTCAAATCCTTCACTCTCAAATTCCAACTAAGCAACAAATGCTTTGGGGGGAATGAGAGAGGAAGAACAAAGAGGAGAACCACAAAAGAACTCCAAGAACTAGATCCACTAGGTTTCCCTCACTTAGAGGAGAGATTGATTGGTGGAAATGTAGATCTAGATCTCCTCTCACTTTTCCCTCAAAAATATGCAAGATTCGTTGGAGGGATTGAGAGGGGGGCAAGCTTTTCAAGGTCAACAATGGTGGGAGAGAGAGGGGAAAACGTGCTGCCTTGGATGGGGAACCATTGGGGAAGAAGGCCCCTTAAATAGGTCCCCCGAAATCTGACCGTTATGTGCAAAATCGTACCCAGCGGTACTACCTCTAGCCTGGCGGTACTACCTCTGGGCGGTACTACCTCTGCGCCAGCGGTACTACCTCTGGGACCCTTTTTGACTGAAAATGATGATTCCAACGGTAGAACGTGGCTGCTACCGCCGGGGTACCGGGGGGATACCAGTACGCAAAAGGGCGCACCGGTACCACCAGCGGTACCACCAACGGTACCGGGCGCTGTGCAGCAGCAGTTCCGCTCCAGGTGTAGCGGTACTACTGCTGCACAGCGCAGCGGTACTACCGCCGGACAAAAAAACTGCAGAACAACCGGTACGAGAAAAATCATAACTTAATCATCCGGACTCCGTTTTCGATGATCTTGGGCTCGTTGGAATCGCAACGAAAAGTTCTACAAGATCATGCAGAGAAACATCATAGTCCATCAAGGGAGGATAAAACCAAATGGGGAAAGGTAAAACCTCTCTATAAAAGAACAACCGGTAATCCTCCAACATCACAAATGCAATAAGATGTTCATCAAGACTCCGTTTTCTATGATCTTGGGCTTGTTTCGAAGATAATCACAAGCCCTACAAGATCATGCATATACACATCATAGTCTATCATGTGAGGAGGAAAACATAAGTAGAGAGTTTGACTTCTCGTAGAAGAGACAAACCGGTAAAACCTCCGATATCAAAAACGCAAGAAGATATTCATGAGATCCGTTTTTGATGAACTAGAGCTTGGTATGGAGATGAACACAAGCTCTAAATTCTCACATGGATAAAAGCCAACTAAGAACCAATAAAGATGATTGTATGGATGCAAAGGTTTGAGCTCTCCACGAACGATACGATCACGATACTCGTCGAGAGCCCCTCTTGATAGAACGGCTATCTAACNTTGCTAATTCTCAGTCAGCTGAGAATTAGTTTAGAGCTCAGTCAAGTATTTAACTGTTAGATGGGATGTTAAGATTTGTGCTAATTTTTTGTCGCTTTTTCCGGTCAGGTTGTTTTGTCCCGCGTACATATGCCTGGCCATTCACATGGCCTTTTTTGTTTTGTCCCGCGTGTATATGCAGCCTGAGCATTCACATGGGCTTTTTTCTTTTTTAAGTGTCCGATCCAGGACCTTAGGTATTTGTTTGGACTTTTTTTTGTTGCTACGTGTACTGATTACTTTTGTTTTTGTGTAGGCCTTGTATTTGCATTTTTTTGTTCTAATAATTTTTTAATTCACTTTTACGTTTTCCACATCCGTTTTTTTGGTTACCAGTCGAGTTGCAACTGAGATTTTTTAGTTGCCACTCGAGTTGTAACTGGGATTTTTTCAGTTGCAAGTCGGGTTGCAACTAGGGATTTTTTCAGTTGCAAGTCGGGTTGCAAGTGGGATTTTTTCAGTTGCAAGTCGAGTTGCAACTGGAATTTTTTTCCAGTTGCAAGTCAGGTTGAAACTGAGATTTTTTCACTTGCAACTCGAGTTGCAAATGGGGATTTTTTTCAGTTGCAAGTCGGGTTGCAACTGGGATTTTTTCAGTTGCAACTGGGGATTTTTGCAGTTGCATGTCGGGTTGCAAGTGGGATTTTTCTCAGTTGCAAGTCGAGTTGCAACTGGGATTTTTTCAGTTGCAAGTCGGGTTGTAACTGGGATGTTTCATCTATGTCAAACAAATGATTATTTTCGAGTTGTCGGCAAATTTAACTAAAAAAATACGTATAAACAACAACAAGCAAATGATTCAAAGCTGGACCGTATTTCATCCAACTAGTCTGACACACTCTGATCGTAGAGTGCAGACCGAACCTGGCTAGCTGTTGCATGCATGTACATGTGCATGTGCATGTGCTGCCCGTGGAGCAAATGAAAAATAAACACGGGAAAAGGACCGGCGCGAGTACGACGCGTGCGTTGGCTGACGTCAGCTGACTGAGAATTAGCTTAATTCTCAATCAGCTGAGCGTTAGACAAACCCTTAATTCTTAGGTGGCATGGCGGATCTTTTCTCCATCTCTAATGCATGTTCGCTTATATCCCTCTCACAGTTTCTGCATTATGTTATCTCCTACATTACTACATATCTTATACAATGCATATGATGTCCTCCTACGATAACATTATTAAAGGCTGCCCAGCCCACTCTCCTACATTACCAGATATGGCTGCCCAGCCCACGCACCACATCGACACGACGGCTGCCCAGGCACAGCCGTCCGTTGAGAGCCTTGCTCAAGACATCGCGCTTCTCGCCGTCGACCGTGCCCACGCTGTGGAACCTACGGACCCCTCTGACGCGAACTACGATCCCCTTCCCCAGCTTGATGAGCCCGTCCACGACAACGTCGCCCGCAAGCGCCGTGTCCGTGCCAAGCGCGTCCTTGACAAGGCCGCCAAGGTGCGCTCCAGCAAGCGCATCGCCGCACGGGAGGCCGCTCTGCACCTCGACATGACCTCCAAGGCGATGCAGGTCAAGGAGCGCAGCTTCGACATGTCCATGGCGTCTCCCTCCCTCGCCGCAGCCGTTCGCAATGCGCGCATCATCGATGAGCCCGGCCGCCCCGTCGCCTCTGGTGCTGCGCTGCGACACGTTGCCATCGCCTGCGGCGCTGAGCCTGCCGACGCTGACACCGTGGCCGAGGCCGATGCCGACACCGTGGTGCCCGACGCCGACCCATGATCGTCTCGACCCAACGCTGCTCACCATCGGGATCACTACCTCCGCCTCTCCGCTTTTGCAACAACAACAACCATCTTATCTACCTCCTATGTTTTAATTTCAAGCTACCTCTGATGTCAGGGTACTACCTTTGTAACGATCATCTCTACTACCCTGAACATCTAAGTAATAGAACTTATGTTGTACCCCTTAATCTATGGTTACCCGATGGTGATCTACTGTTTCCTTATGCTTAATTACCTTTTCACCTTTGCTTCCTGGAACATTAGAGGTCTAGGCCAAGTCTTAAAATGTGGAGACGTACTCTCTGAATTAATTAACATCAAACCCAACGCTATCTTCCTACAAGAAACAAAACTGGAAACTATCAATAAATTTAAAGCAAAGTCCTTTCTTCCTTCATCACTCGACGCGATGCATTTCAAACCCGCCGTCGGCTCGTCTGGTGGTTTGATCAACGCTTTCGCGACCAGCCAATTCTCCCTAATCTCCCAATCCAATACAAACTTCACTCTCACCTCCGTCATCACATGCCTTGCCACTACCAAACTACTACACATCACTAACATATATGCTCCAACCGATCACAATCTAAAAGAAGATTTTCTACTCGAACTCCGCTCTATCTCGCCTCCTCCGGACACACCTTGGCTTATCCTCGGTGACTTCAATCTCATGCGTTCACCGCTAGACAAGAACAATGACTCATTTCGCCAAAATGAAGCCGACCTGTTTAACGATACAATCGACCACCTATCTCTAATCGAGTTGCCCCTACTTGATCGTGCTTATACGTGGTCGAATAATAGAACCGTTCCGACTCTCGAAAAACTTGACCGTGTTTTCGTTAACCTAGATTGGGACCTCATCTTCCCAAACTCCTCAGTCTCCTCCATCACGCGCTTCGTTTCCGACCACGTACCCATCATCGTATCCATTCAAACAGGCATCCCACGCCCCGCCACTTTTCGTTTTGAATCTTCCTGGGCCAACTGGGCCTCCTGCTCTGTAAAGGTGCTCCACGCCTGGGCTACGGCCCACCGAAATTCAAATGCCGCTTCCTCCCTCGTTGCCGCGCTAAAACGAACCAGAACGGAACTCAAAAAATGGAAAAAAACAATAGCTCCCATTAATGAACGAGAAAACAACTGCAAAACTACCATCTCCATTCTTGACACGCTAGAAGAATTACGGTCTCTCTCGCCACAAGAGTTTACCCTTCGGAAAGTAGTCATCTCCGTTCTCCAGAGAACCATACGTGAAAAAGTAGCTTGTTGGAAACAACGAGGAAAAATTCGGGCCGCAATCGAAGCGGACGAGAACACGCGATACTTTCATGCCTCAGCATCCAGCCGTCTACGGCACAACAAAATTGCTGTCCTTGAGATCAACAACGTTGAAATCTCAAACCACGATCAAAAATCAGTGGCCCTCACGGACTACTTCAAATCTATCCTAGGATCTGCCTCCAACAACTCTTGGAACTTCTCTCTGCAGGACATCTACCCTTCCCCCCTGCCCCAACTCCGTCAC
>QRDG01002518.1:0-74105 GCA_012064385.1 Puccinellia tenuiflora
TGCAAAATCTTCAATGAGGTAGAATAACCGGACATCAGCGCAGGTAAGGCGAATGGAGGCTGCAGCTCGGTGTGCTATCTTAAAATGCACGCAATGCGCCTGGGCCAAGATAGCTTACATAATTACCCATCTGAAAAACATAAAAAACCAAACAAAGCTAATAAGTTTTTAGTGAAATGGCATCATAGTGTCATACCCACAGAAGCACCATGGTTTCCCATCTTACCATAAAGATGATCGTAGAGAGTCCCATTTGGTGGGTGCTCAAAGACAATAATTCTTGAGAACGGATAGACCCCTTGCAGTATATCTCACCATTTTCGCGGCGTTTTCGTGATCCTGCTATTTCTACCACCTGAAGGATCGAAAATACTACAATATGTGATCAAATAGCCGAGTAACATGTCCTGCAAAATCTTAGTATCTATTTAAGTTGGAGAGTAACTTGCCTCCTTCTAGAAGTAAAGGTCGACGTAGTTCTTCCAGTTGTGCAACATAAGCTGGAAGGCAAATTTAATGTGCCTACAGATCCACACAACTCACCACTAACCTCATCATCATAATCAGTTACAGATTTCTCAGGTAAGCAAGTTCCCATTTCATCCATAGGTTCTGCAAACTCTGCATACATTTGATCAAAACTAATTATGAAAGTATTTTGCAAGCGCACGCCTACCCCACTGCACTGACCATTGAACATGCCATTTTTCTTCTGTCCCACCGTGCACAATACCAAGAAAAAAAAGCACCATAACCAAACATATATTGTCAGCAGAACATTAATTTCAGAGTCACATACGGGGAAAAAATATTAGCGTGCATAATAAACATAAAACTTACTAAAAAATATTAGCCTGCACAAAAAGAACTGAATGCATTGAAAGTCAAACTAACCAATCCAGCATATTAGCATCATACAGAAATAATCAAGCAATAGTGGTATCTACTTCATCTAGGAACAAATAAAAATATAGAAGAGAGGAGAGGCAAGCAAACACTCGAAGCTAACTCGCAGCATTGCAAAAATCCTTAAATTAATAACAGCTACCACCATATCCGCTTGCACTCTTCAGAGTCCCAGCCAATCCATGTTCCATTGTATCTGAAGCCAAAAAATACCAACCTATGATTAAGGAAAATTTATTAGCTTCGTTTGTTACTCCTGAATCCTAATACAAATAGATGAGAAGCCAAAATAGTATGTCAGGCACTGATTATTTTGACAAACGGGAGAGCACAGTTCCAACAAATTCTATCTACCTTACTCTTTCTTTCCGACCAGATCAAGATCCAGAAACCCTTTCTCTCTGAACAGATCAAGAAGAAAGAGCCAATAACCTCTCTCTCTCTCTCTCAATCTGAGAGAACCAAAAAGAAATAATCAACCTCATCCTCACTGTCTACCTCTGTACCCTCTATTTCCAATCTCGCGTAGGTAGACAAAAAAGAATGGAGAGCGCTAGTACCTGAAGAGGAAAAGAACTGAAGAGGAAAAGAGAAGTAACAGAAAGAATCTCACCATGAGCAAGCACGAACGCATGAACTCAGCTTGGGGAGGACAATTGGTAGGGATAGGGAACCCCTTAGATCAGGATGGCAGCTGACCTTGCGTGCTTGACATCAAACCCTAGAAGCAAAATAGAAAGAAAATCATGAGAGGAAGGGACCAGAAAATCAGGGCCTCGTGTCGGGAGGTTGAAGGCGACGAGCACGCTCACCCAGCCCGGCCGCCGCTGCCCTGCCTGTAACGGCCGCCGCTCTGCTCAGTCGCCGCCGTGCCCAGTCACCGCGGGCCAGCCGCCCGCCGCCGCCGCTCTGCCTGGCCACCGCCGTGCCCAGCTGCTGCGGGCCGGCAGGCCGCCGACTCCCTGGCTGGACGCGAAATTGGTGCCGCCGCCATGTCCTCGTGTAGCAGAGCGGGAAGGAGGAGAAAAGCCTGAATCCCAGACGACCCCGTCCCCCCACGGATCTCACCAGCAGCGGCGCCTCGAGCTCCTCCTGCTAAGCACCGAGGAGAAGAAGGGAGTGAGGGACGGAGGAGTGTGGCGGTGGGATCAGGGAGGAGAGGGGATTGGTGGGAGAGAGACGCGGGGAGGAGAGAGATGCCGCGGGAGCGAGGCGGCGGGAGAGACGTGAGGGGATTGGGTGGAGAGTGAGGACACGGGGCTAGGTTTCCACGGCGCAGCTCGACGCGGGTAGAAAACTACAGGCCGGCTAGGGATCGCTAGGGAACGGACGGACACGATCGGAGTGAATCCTATAGAACGGTCGGATTTTGCTAAGCTCTGAGGAGCCTCAGGGTTCCCTGAAGGATGTATTCTTTAGATGTCAAAGAAATTCCGAAATAAATTTGCGCGCCTACACGGCTACACAGAGTTTCGCAGAAAATAACATTTCTGCTGTCTTTTTTAAACAGGCGAGAATTTTCGTGAAACTTCCTACCACGCACAGTAGAACATGGATTTGTATGTATAATTTTTTCAAAAAATAATTCCTTCGGAATCTCGAAACCGGGTGCACATGCCTCTGGATTTAGGACATCCACTCTCTTCGATAGAGGGCTATTTTCGAAAAAAAAAATTATATAAATGAAGAAGGCAAGACTTACATTCTCCTAGCCGGTCGATCTTCCAGGTTGCCTAGAAAAAGAAACCAAACTCACGAGTGTGTTACTCTAGCTCATTCCTGCACGTCTACATGTTCTTAGTGTTAAGCAAAAGAACCAACCAGAAGCAACTAACTTGCGCATGGGAACTCAACAGCTTTTTAAAATGTGCCATGCTGCTCGATTCAACCATGTTCTAGATGTAGGTTACTATAATAACACTACTCTATTCGGATTCCTCCTCCTCGTCATCGACGCCGTAGCGGATAAGGTAGT
Source organism: Puccinellia tenuiflora (assembly GCA_012064385.1). Lineage (NCBI taxonomy): Eukaryota > Viridiplantae > Streptophyta > Magnoliopsida > Poales > Poaceae > Puccinellia > Puccinellia tenuiflora. The sequence continues at coordinate 2,882 of QRDG01002518.1, forward strand.
CCATGCCTTCAATGCTGCCTGATAGATCTGGCTCCTCGTAGAAGACTCCCTCTTGTCCGCCCATCGCAAACAATGATGCGTCGCCTAAGTCTTCATAACCTAAGCAGGGGTTCAAAGGAAAGGGATGAGTACCCAGTGTTACTCAACAAGTTCATTATGTACGGTGGGAAGTTTGATGCACTAGCTACAGCTTTAGACTCTAGGGATCCTTAAGCTTAATGCAAGGTTTTTGTAAACATTTCTTCAAGAAGTAGCTTTTATTCCGAAAACTATGCCCGTCATCCTTCACAGGGCTAGAACTTCATGGAGTTCCTTTCCTGCAACGTTCGTAGCTCCTTCCCGGAAGAGGGAGTAACATGTTACAATTCTTTACACTCTACAGAGGTGCGTCACTTTACCCATAAGGGATCAAGACCTTGTTGCACAACGAGGCGTACTTTCCTGTCCACACTCTCTTTGGTGTGGGGCCCGGTTTTTTATCCAAGCCATTCACTGTGCTTCTCCGCACAACACATGCCCACCCAATTCATGCATAGCAGGTTTACCCCTGATGCTCTACCCCTCACGGTAGCCACCTAGGCTCCCCTTGCAGACCATCATAGACCCCAGGAACCATGGGAATTAAGGGATCCCACCCATGTGCATGTAGTCTCGCAAGATCTACAGCGTACGGCACTGGCAGTCCGTTGACATGCGAACGAGAGAAGATCACAGATGATATTTCCCGTCCCATTCCAAGCCTTATGGTTAACGCGTCTTTACAGCGCAATCATTATGACGGCATTTGTTGTTAATTCCTAGGTAATACTTTCCCTTGCAAATGGAACCTCCGGACCTATTCTTCTTACCATGGTCCCATTTGCCAACCATAATAGGTTACCACCACTCAGGTAGATAGCCAAATAGTCATATTATTAAAGAAATAGGTTTTATGCTTTCTTTTGTATAAAGGTGATAGCATATTAAGGTTTTGCAAATAATTTTCTAACAAATATTTCAAGAAGAATGAGCAAGTGATAAACTTGCCTTGAGATGGATAGGTAGTGAAGTCGGAAACTGGTCGCGGCTCCTGACCTCCGGGTTCTACAAAATCCATCATTGTCCGGTAAAGACAATGTTCAAAGAAGCAAAATGCTATGATGCCATAAAATGATATGCAAGTACTTCTGTGTTTGTTTATCAAGATTAAGGTCAATGAGTAAATTTTATTATTTTTGGAGTTTTTTAATAATATTTTATTATTTAATTTCTTTTAAGAATTAAGTCCAAAAATTTAGATGGTAAATAGGAAAATAATCTTTTAGTTTTTTATTTGATTTTTATAAAATAGAAATATTTTGCATAACATAATCTTGAATTATTAATTTAAATTACTAAAGATTTATTTTCTTTATTTAAAATTGTTTCCATTTAGTTTTAGTTATTTGATTAAATTACGAAAATTCATCAAATTTATATTTTTAGATAATTAAGTTTAAGGTGGTATATTATTTATCTTAAAATAATTTTATGCTAATTTTATTTGCATAAATGATATTGTATTATCAATTAATTAAAGAATGACATTTTAGATAATTTTAGCGAACTCTTATTTTTATTCGATTAATAAATCATGAATTAATTATAAATGAATAGATTTTATTTTTATGGTTATTTTGTTATTTTATTTGTATTTTTCCGAATTGCAAATCAAAAGTTATGAATTTTACAATTTTGTATGATTTTCTGGAATTTGAATTTAAGTTTAAATATCTGACATAGGGTCCCACTGTCAGGGTTTTAATATTTAATCGAAAGGATAAGGGCGTGCTGACGTCGGCTGACGTCAGCAGCCACGGCCAGCGGCCATGTCGGTCACTGTCCGGCCGATTCCGACCAACCCCGACCGCCCGAGCACGCGCGCGAGATGCGTGTGACCGAGACGTACCCAGGGGTGGCGGCGCTGCCCCTAAATGGTCGCCGGAGCTACCACGGCGACGATGCACCGCAGTGGCGCACGGCGGCCGAGCTCGACCTCGAGCTACGGGACGCAATCGAGAGGGCAAATGGGTGCAATCGAGGCTTCAACTCACCATAGTTGTCGTGGACAAGATTAGGGAGTTGGGGAAATGACGACGGCCTCAGAATCTTGCTCGACGACGATAGCGGCTACTCGGGATGTCACTCGCGTTCCTCATCTTCATACCATCCCAGCACGAACGGGTTCCACCAACGTGTAGCAAACGGCGAGGCGAAGTGGATGGACGAGGTCTCCGGTCTTGAGGACGGGTAGTTCGCCGGCGATGTGAGGTGGACGACGATGGCAAGGAGATTTAGGGTTAGGATTTCCGGGTGCTGGTTGCTGAGAGAGGTGAAGAGAGAGAGAGAGAGAGGGGAAGAGTGAGGGACGAGGGCGAGATGCGCACGGCTCTCGTCCTTCTTATCCTCGCGGCCAGCGGCAAGCAGGAGGTGGCACCACGCGGCAGCGTTACGTCCTTCTGGCGCGGCAGGCAGGAAGAAGAAAAGAAAGAAATGGTCTTTTTGCGAATAACCCCCTGACTTATCCCCTAATTGCTTATTTTCCATTAAACAGTGACTTTGGGCATTTTATTAGGCTCTAGAATACCTCCAAAAAACCTACAAAAATTCATATAAGCTTCTAATTTCATGGAGAAGCCTCCTGTATTTTTATTTCGAATTTTTGGGACATTTGACTTGCATGAAAAATTAAGAGATGATTTGAGTCATTCAAATTATATTTGGAATCTCCTTTATGAGCTTAACACCAAATATTTATTGTGATTTTGTTATAATACAAATAAGAAAGGGATTAAGGAATGGTTAATTTCACTTCTTATGAATTTATAACTTGAGGAATTGTGTGGGAGAGGTTTTAAAATATACTAGGAAATGGTATCCTCTCTAACATGATATTATTTGAATATTTTAGATATTCAGTTCAGTCAATTTTACCCACCACAAGTGGATAGTAGAAGGTAATATCATAATTCATATAAATCACCTCGGATGGTTTAAACCCTAAGTCAATAAGGTGTATGAACTCTTGTTAATCCAAGGTTTTATTTTGCGAAAAATTGGTTCAAGTTTTACAGATGCATGCATGCAAATGCACAAATTCCTAAATCTACCCTTCGTTAGTTCCTAAACGCTGGGGTATTACAGTCTTCGTCCCCCCTTAAAAAAAACTTCATCCCAAAGTTGAAAGATGGTGTGTGTACCTGAAGAGACCAGGATAAGCTTGCCTCAAATCCTCTTCCTTCTCCCAGGTAGCTTCACGTTCAGGATGATGTTTCCATTGAACTTTGCAATACTTGATTGCTCTGTTTCTGAGTCTTTTCCAGTTTTCTGCTAAGATCCGAGCTGGTTCTTCAACATAGGTCAGATCTGCTTGTAATTCCAGCTCTTCATGAGTAACTGAATCTTCAGGTTCCTTTAAGCATTTACGGAGATGAGATACATGAAAAACATTATGGACTAGCTTCAACTGCTCTGGTAGCTCTAGTGTGAAAGCTACATTCCTGTTCTGCCCAAGTATCTTAAAGGTCCAATGTATCGAGGACTCAATTTTCCCTTCACTCCAAACCTCTTAAGACCCTTCATTGGACTAACTTTAAGATACACCAAATCTCCTACTTCAGGGTTCCATGTTCGTCTTTTCTGATAGGCATAACTTTTCCGTCGACTCTGCGCTATCTTCAAGCGATCACGAATGATATCAATGATGTTTTGTTTGTCCTTGACATAATCTGGTGCAAACTCTGTATTGGCTCCAGTTTCATACCAGCATATTGGTGATCTACACTTTCGCCCGTAGAGTACTTCAAATGGTGCAGCTTTCAAGCTGCTCTGATAGCTGTTATTGTAAGAAAACTCCGCCAATGGAAGATGTTCATCCCATGATCCTCCAAAATCTAAAGCACATGCCCTAAGCATGTCTTCTCGAATCTGATTTGTTCTTTCAGTTTGCCCTCCGGTTTGTGGATGATATGTTGTGCTGAAATCCAGCTGTGATCCCAGTGCTTCATGAAGTTTCTTCCAGAATACTGATGTGAATACAGATCCTCGATCTGAAACTATCCTTTTAGGTACTCCATGCTTACTGACAATCTCCTTCACATAAATATCCACCAATTTCTCAGCGTTGTCTCTTTGATTCACTTCTAGGAAGTGTGCACTCTTGGTAAGTCGATCCATGACCACCCAAATCATATCCTTATGTTTCTTGGTCATTGGTAAACCAGTGATAAAATCCATACCTATTTCCTCCCATTTCCATTCCGGAATCTCTAAAGGTTGTAAAGGCCCTGCTGGACTCTGGTGTTCTGCCTTCACTCTTTGACATGTATGACATTCTGATACATACTTGGCAATGTCTCTCTTCATGTTGTTCCACCAGAAGAACTCCTTGAGATCCATGTACATCTTCGTACCTCCCGGATGAATGGAATATGGTGTCTCATGTGCCTCCCGAAGTATCAACCCTTTGATTTCAGGTATATCCGGCACACAAATCCTGTTCTGGAACCATAATGATCCATAATCACCCAGACGGAATTCTGATGGTCTTCCTTCCTCAATTCTACGAATTTCCTCCCTTATGAAAGGATCTTCGTCTTGTTGTCTGATTATCTCATTCCGAAGGTCACTTTGCCTTTCTTCCATTACCTTCAAGGTGTTGACTTCTAGTAACTGGATCTCTGATCTTTCTAGATCCATCTTCAACTCCTTTGGCAATTCACGATGTATAGGTTGAACATCCGTGCTCTTTCGGCTTAAAGCATCAGCCACAACATTGGCTTTTCCCGGAGTATAATTGATCGTGAGATCATAATCCTTAATCAACTCCAGCCACCTTCTTTGTCTCATATTCAACTCCTTCTGAGTAAAGAAGTACTTGAGACTCTTGTGGTCCGTGTATAACTCACACTTGGCCCCATAAAGAAATTGCCTCCATTTCTTCAAAGCGAACACTACCGCTGCCAACTCCAAATCATGAGTTGGGTAGTTCACTTCATGAGGTTTGAGCTGTCTTGAAGCATAAGCTATTACTTTTCGATCTTGCATGAGTACACAGCCTAATCCATTCTTGGATGCATCACAATAAACTGTGTAATCCTTGCCTGATTCAGGCACTGCTAAGATCGGTGCTGAAGTTAATCGAGTTTTCAACTCCTGGAAACTCGCTTCGCACTTGTCTTTCCACTCAAATGGAACATTTTTTCGTAACAACTTGGTCATAGGTCCTGTTATCCTGGAGAATCCTTCAATGAATCTCCGATAGTATCCGGCCATACCCAAGAAACCTCTGATCTCCCTGACATTCTTCGGTGATTGCCACTCCAGAACTGCCTGTACTTTAGCTGGATCTACCGCAATTCCTTCCTTGCTGATAACATGTCCAAGGAAATCCACCTTGTCTAACCCGAATTCACACTTACTGAACTTGGCATATAGCTGATGTTCCCTCAAGACTTGTAATGCTATCCTCAAATGCTTTGCATGTTCCTCCTTATTCTTGGAGTATATTAGGATATCATCGATAAATACTATCACGAACTTGTCTAGATATGGCATAAAGATCTTGTTCATCAGGTTCATGAAAATAGCAGGTGCATTGGTCAGTCCAAAAGGAACAACCAAATACTCATGATGTCCATACCTGGAGACAAATGCTGTCTTGGGAACATCTTCAGGTTTGATCTTAATTTGATGATAACCTGACCTTAGATCAATCTTGGAGAACACTCCTGCCCCCTGGACTTGATCAAAAAAATCTTGAATTCTTGGCAGTGGGTACTTGTTTTTGATAGTAACATTGTTCAAATTTCTGAAATCTCCACACATTCTTCTGCCTCCATCGCGTTTATCCACGAAAATGACTAGTGATCCCCATTGTGAAACACTTTCCCTAATGAATCCTTTGCTCTCAAGTTCATCAAGCTGCTCTTTGAGTTCCTTCAACTCCTTAGGACCCATCTTGTATGGCGCTTGAGCTATGGGTGATGTACCAGGTATTAGGTCTATAGTAAACTCTATTTCTCTATCTGGTGGCATTCCGGGTAGTTCTTTGGGAAATACATCCGGAAACTCATTAACTACCGGAATATCCTCCAACTTGGCCTCCTTTAATGAATTCAGTTGGATTCCAACCTCCATGTGAGTGTGCTTGTCAGCCTGGTATGTGATTCTACCTCCTCTGGATTTCCTAATGGATACTGTTTTCTTCTCACAGTCAGTTTGAGCTCCATGTGCAGTCATCCAGTCCATTCCAAGAACAACTTGTAAATCCTTGAGTGGAAGCACAAATAGATCCGCGTAGTACGTGCAATTACAGACCGTAATGACCTGTTCTTGCTTCACATGGGTTACTAAAAGCATACTCCCAGCCGTTAACATTGTGATGGGGCATTCTAACGGCTCACACCTTACCCCATACATATCAACAAACTCACTGGATATGAAAGAATTGGTAGCACTAGTATCAAATAGAACTTTGCCAAGATGAGTAAGAATGCTGAGCGTACCTAGCACAGTGGTTTCCGAGTTGTCCGCCTCCTCCAAGGATGTGCAGTTCAGCTTTCCAAAAGACCTTCCCCTCTTGCCGTTGTTATTCTTTCCATTGCCTCCTCCTCCAGCTGTAGATCCACCACTTCCTCCGGGTTTACCTCCACCTCTATTGAAACCTCCTCCAGCTGGCTTATTAGGACAAACTGGCTTGACATGTCCTTCCTGGCCACACCCAAAACAGACAATCTTGGGTTTCCTGCACTCGTTTAACATGACCAGGAAGCCCGCAGTTATGGCATATGATTCTGCTCTTTGGATTGAACGCTCCCCGATTAACCGGTGCTCCTCCCGGTTGAATTCTGGGCTTGAAACTCGGGTTAGGTCTGGATCTATTGGGTTCAAACCTTTTGGCCTCCGATTTTGCCTTCTTCTGTCGGCTCAACTGAACCAACTTATAATCATTCTCCCAAGTGATTGCAGAATTCATCAACTCCTGGAAGTTTGGGCTTAGTCATCTTCAACTGCATGGCAGCATAAGGATCCAATCCCCTTAGGAATCTTTTGACCCTCTTGGCATCAGTACTCACCTCGTCAGAAGCGTAACGAGAGAGTACACTGAATTCTCTGACGTACTTCATCATAGTCTGAGTACCTTGCTAAAGATCCTCAAATTCTCTCCTCTTCAGCTCCATGATACCCTCTGGTACATGGTACTCCTGGAACTTCTCCTTGAACTCCTCCCAAGTGAACACCTTCTCTGGTGGTTGTAGAATCACCTAGTTTTCCCACCAAGATGTGGCCGGTCCAGTCAAAAGGTGGGTTGCATAACGCACCTTTTCCTCATCGCTTGCGCCTAACGCCTTAAGCTTCCTCTCCATGTCAGTTAACCAGTCTTCCGCATCCATCGGTTCAGGTGCTGTTGCAAAAGGTAGAGGCTTGGTGTTTAGGAAATCCGACAGACTAGTCGTCTTAGCTTCTGGGCCTCTTGCATTTTGGCCCATCAGTTCCGCCATGAACTTATTCTGGGTTTCTTGCATAAACTGCATGTATTGCATGAAGTTTTGCTCTCCTAATGGTCTGGAAGGTGTCGGTGGTGATGGTATTTCTCTCCTAGCATCTTGATCCGCTTTTTCCTTAGCTTCGCGCTCCAAGCGTTGCTCCCGCGACTCGTTTCCACTACCCACTTCCATTTACCCCTAGCCCTGCAACACGAACCGAATAAACTCATAATTACACCATGCCCATGCTTTTTGAGCCTCACTTCACGTGTAGTACTAGTCACATGANCGACTCGATGAAGCCGGAACGAATCATCACAACGGAGCCGGCTGCACGCCGCAGCCGGACGGAGAACCAAGACGGAGGAAAATCGACCCGGCGTGACTCCGACGCGGCGGCAAGCGCAAGTTCGCAGACGACCGGGTCGAGTCCAAGGTCGTCGCTACGACCGAAGGAAGGCCGGCAGGAGGCTTCGACAACCGCCGCATGAGGACGACGGCGACATGGCGCCGGACAAGGGCGAGGAACAACTACGACTACATGCTCGATCAACCGTGCCGGAACCATGGCGACCGGCCAGCAACCACACAACCGTCAGGCAATGCACTCTCGGACGCCCGAGGCCGCCACCGTACGAGCGGCGAAACCCGCCTCGGGATGAAGCCAGACGGGACGATCGAGGACGCGACGACAGACGACGCGAAGACAGGGATCGCGATGATCGCCAACGCGAAGAAGAAAGGGAGCGCCTTCCGGTCCGCCTCCAAGGGGTCCAGACGGCTACCAGAATCCGGATGCCGCCTACATCGTATTCGTCAGCGAGCGCGACGACAAGCGAAGCCGGCGCGAACGGTTCAAGGAAGTAAACGCGGTGGTTCCACCGTCCCCCAGTACCTCAACTGGTCGCAGGAGCCGATCACGTGGGATCGCCGCGACCACCCGGAACTGATGCCCAACCCAGGCGGCTATGCTCTAGTCCTGGAGCCCATGATCATCTCCCCCCCCAAGCGCGCTTGCACCTTCTCGCGCGTCCTCATCGACGGAGGCAGCAGCATCAACATCCTCTACCGCGACACGTTGGAGAAGCTGGGCGTCTCCGAGTCCAGCTTGACGCCGAGCCGGACGGTCTTCCACGGCATCGTGCCGGGGCGAGCCGGTCGTCCATGGGCCTCATCCGGCTGGACGTCCTATTCGGCACCAAGAACAACCAGCCGCGAGACCATCTCCTTCGAGGTGGTCGAACACTCCACGCCTACCACGCCATCCTCGGGCGGCCGGCGCTCGCCAAGTTCATGGCGGTACCCCCACCACTACGCCTACCTCAAGATGAAGCTGCCAGGCCCACGCGGGATCATCACCGTCGCCGGAGCCTATAAACGCTCCATAGCATGCGCCTCCGACAGCGCAAAGGTGGCCGAGACCATGGTCTGCAATGAGGAGATGAAGCAATTCAAGCGCAGGCTAGCGAGGAGAAGCTGGAGATCCCCGAGTCGGCCAAGCCGGCTGGCGAGTCGAACTTCCAGGCGGCCCGAGACACAAGAAATCTACTTCGACGACAGCGACAAATCCAAGTTCGTCTCCGTGGGGGCGAGCCTGGACCCCAAATAGGAAAGCGCGCTCGTCGAGTTCCTCCGTGAGATCCGGGACATCTTCGCGTGGTCCCCCAGGGACATGCCTGGTGTGCCGAGGGAACTCGCCGAGCACTCTCTCACGTCCGGCCGGATGCCAAGCCGGTAAAACAATCCCTGCGACGTTTCGCGGAAGGAAGAAGACAGCTCATAGGAGAAGAATAGCCCGGCTACTCGCGGCCGGGTTCATCAAAGAAGTACAACACACGGAGTGGCTAGCCAATCCGGTGATGGTGGAAAAGAAGAACAAAAAGTGGCGGATGTGTATCGACTACCCACTCAACAAGGCTTGTCCTAAGGACCCCTTCGCACTGCGCGCATCGACCAAGTGATCGACTCCACAGCCGGCTGCGACCTCCTCTCCCTCCTCGACGCCTACTCCGGCTACCACCAAATTCCGCTGAACCCGGACGACCAGCTCAGACCGCCTTCATCACCCCTTACGGCCCGTACTGCTACACCACCATGCCGTTCGGCTTGAAGAACGCGGAGCAAACATATCAAGCGCTGCATGCAGAAGTGCCTGCACGACCAAATCGGTCGCAACGCGCACGCCTACGTCGACGACGTCGTCCATCAAGACCAAGGAGAAGCACACCCTCCCTCCTCGACCTCAAGAAACCTTCGACAACCTCCGCCGCTTCCAGATGAAGCTCAACCCGAGAAATGCGTGTTCGGCGTTCCAGCCGGACAGCTACCGGCTACCTTGTGTCGGCACGAGGGATCGAGGCCAACCCGGAGAAAATCGCCGCCATCGACAACATGCGACAGCCGAGAAGCGTCAAGGACATCCAGAAGTTCGCCGGGTGCCTAGCTTCCCTCAGCCGTTTCATCAGGCCGGCTCGGGGAGAAGGCTCTCCCGCTATACCACTTACTGAAGAAAACGGACAGTTCGACTGGAGCGACGCGGCCGACGCCGCCTTCAAGGAACTCAAGCGGGCGATGACCACCACCCCAGTCCTAGCACCGCCGACTCCAAAGGAGCCCATGCTCATGTACATCGCCGCCTCCAATCGAGCCGTCAGCGTGGTCCTAGTGGTGGAACGAGACGAACCCGGCAAGCAGCGGCCGGTTCAGCGGCCAGTCTACTACCTCAGCGAGGTGCTCTCGCAGTCAAAGCAAAACTACCCGCACTACCAGAAGCTCGTATACGGCGTGTACATGGCCACAAAGAAGCTGAAGCATTACTTTCAAGAGCACCCGATCAAAGTGATAAGCGACGCACCGCTTGCCGAGATCATAGGCAACAAAGATGCAACCGGCAGAGTTGCGAAATGGGCGATCAACCTGACGGCGCACGGAGTCGAGTACGACAAGAGAACAGCGATCAAGTCGCAGGAGCTGGCGGACTTTCTCGCCGACTGGACGGAGACGGACCACGTACCGCCGCCACCCGGCTCCGGCGAGCATTGGCTCATGCACTTTGACGGCTCCAAAAACTACTGGGGACTCGGCGCTGGAGTTGTCCTCACCTCCCCAAAGGGCGGCCGACTCGAATACGTGCTCCAGATCCACTTCACGGCATCCAACAACGTAGCCGAGTACGAAGCTCTCGCACACGGCCTCAAGCTCGCCAAGGCCATGAACATCAAGCGAATCCTCTGCTATGGCGACTCCGACTTGGTGGTCCAGCAGACCACTGGTCACTGGGACGCCAAGGACCCCAACATGGCCGCCTACCGCTTCTTCGTCCAGCAGCTCGCGGGATGCTTCGAAGGATGCGAGTTCCACCACATCCACCGCTCCAACAACGAGGCGGCCGACACCCTGGCGAACATTGGCTCTCTTCGCAAGGAAATCCCACCCGGCGTCGCCCTCGAGAAGCTTTACAAACCATCCATCACGCCGTGTCCCGGCTCCGATTCCATCCGGATGCCGCCTGACACGGAGTCGGCCGGGCCGGCTCCAGGCGAGACGGAGCCTGTCGAGGTTCTCGTCATCGAAGCGGCTCCGCCATGGACCCAACCCTTCCTCGCCTACCTCGCCAACAACGAGCTCCCGGCGGACGAGCTCATCGCCAGGCAAATCAAACGCCGGGCAAGTGCTTACACCATCATCAACAACGAGCTATACAAGCGCAGCGTATCCGGAATGTTCCAACGTTGCGTGAGCCAAGAAGAAGGAAACAGGATCCTCAAGGAGATCCATCAAGGCGAATGCGGCCATCACGCATCCTCAAGGGCAATTGTGGCTAAGGCATTCAGGCACGGGTTCTACTGGCCGACTGCGTTGGCAGATGCGAACCAGCTGGTCCGACTCTGCAACGGCTGCCAACGATTTGCAACGCAGAAGCACACGCCGGCTTCGGCACTCAAGACAATTCCCATCACCTGGCCGTTTGCCGTCTGGGGACTCGACATGGTGGGACCACTGAGGAGATCCAGTGGAGGCATGACACACCTGCTAGTAGCGGTCGACAAGTTCACGAAATGGATTGAAGCTAAGCCGATCAAGAAACTGGATGGACCAACAGCGGTCAAGTTCTTCAAAAGCATCATCTACCGCTTCGGCTACCCCAACAGCATCATCACGGACAACGGAACAAACTTCGTCAAGGGAGAGTTTGCCAAGTTCTGCGGCAGGACCGGCATCCGGCTCGACGTGGCCTCGGTCGCACACCCGCAGTCAAACGGGCAAGTCGAGCGAGCAAACGGCCTCATCCTATCCGGCATCAAACCCCGGCTGCTCGAACCGCTCGAGCGAGCAGCCGGCGCATGGGAAGAAGAGCTGCCTTCCGTCCTCTGGAGCCTAAGGACGACGCCGAACCGCTCAACCGGCTTCACCCCCTTCTTCCTCGTCCATGGGGCTGAAGCCGTCATGCCAACAGACATCGAGCACGACGCACCCCGGATCGTGCTGTACACGGAAGCGCAAGCTAAGCAAGCCTACGAAGACGGCATGGACCTGCTCGAGGAAGCACGCCAACTCGCCGAATCAAGGTCGGCGATGTACCAGCAACAGCTACGCAACTACCACAGCCGGCGCATCAAGAATGTCCGCTTTCGTGAAGGCGACCTCGTGCTCCGACTCATCCAAGACACCAAAAACATGCACAAGTTGTCATCACCATGGGAAGGGCCATTCATCGTCAGCAAAGCGCTCATCAACGATGCCTACTACCTCATCGACGCCCGCGAGCACAAGAAGGACACGATGGACAAGGAAGGCGATGAAACGGAAAGGCCATGGAACGCGGCACTCTTGCGTCGATTCTACACTTGAGAAAGTACAATGTATGTATCACCCATGCTATCAATAAAAGAAGCGAGAATGATGAACACATGAGCAGTTTTTCGCAACTTTTTCTGCATCTTCTAACCGGCTCGTCCGGCAACCGGCAAGCTTGCCTTTAGCGGCTGTGTAGCGTGACTAACCCCTAAACGGCTAACTCTTCGAATCCGGTTAAGGCCGGCAAGAGAACAAGCTGGAGGGGGCCAACAACGCGAAAAACGCATAAAGGGAAGTATTGCCGGCTGAAATAAAGTTCTTCTGCAAACTCGGCCAAGCCGGCAGTCGGCAACCGCTTCTCCGAATACGGATGATTAACTACACAAAGCTAAACGGCTAACTCTTCGGATCCGGTTAAGGCCGGCAAGAGAATAAGCTGGAGGCGGAGTGTATGCGAAAGACGTAAGAAGTAGAAGTCGTTACCGGCTGAGAAAACCCTGGCCTAACAAACCGAATCCTAGCGTTGAAGTAGTGTGCATGATCCCGCTAGACGGTGAAATGCACACGAACGGCGACGGGAAAGGCTACAGGCGAGTGTGAAATGGAGTCAATTACAATAAAATTATACTCTATGATCATAACAGCAAACTAATCGCTTCGACATCTCATTTCACACGCGGAAACGCCGCCAACCGGCTTCGAGAGCCCAAGCCGGACACAGGCACGACAAGCGGGAAATGAAAACTGCGTACAAGTAAACAAACTCAGGAACAAGAACAAGTACCACTAAACATAAAGGGCGAGGCATTACAGATGGAAGCTGGATAATAAAACAAAAGAGGGAGGTCCACAGGCGGACTCTCCCCGCACAACTACAGGGCGGAGCCGGCAGAGCTCCCTAAGCGGCAGCCTTCGCCTTCCCGGATCCGCCTATCTTCTTGCCGCCCCAAAGCTTGATGCAGAGGGTGCCGTCGAACACCTTCACGAAGAAGACACCCTTGTCGCGTCGGAGGCGGAAGCAGAGGATGAAGCCGGCTTCGAGCTCGTAGAAGTCGGCGAACTCGTCCCAGCCCCTGACGAACTCCACCCGGTTGACGACAGCATTGCCAACCACCTGGGAGGTGAACCGGACGGTTGCATCCCACGGACCCTGGGAGGCACCTTCACGGAAGAGCTTGAACTTGAAGTGCCCAGCGCCCGGCAGCGCGTCGGCGAGGGCGTCGGGAAGCCGCTGCACTGGCCCAGTAACTGGCGAGTGCAGGATCAGCAGGAACTCCCCGATGGGGAACACACCCCAAGGCGGGCGCCGCGGGTTCTCCAGCGAGTCGGAGGAGGCGGAAGACAGCTCCGTGCTCTCTTCCTCGCCACCGGCGACAACAGACGGAGCGTACTTCGGAATCGGGTCGAAGCCCGGAGGTGGAAGAACAGGAGCGGCTTCCTCCTCGCTCGACGTGCCGTCAAGAACGAGGAGTTGCTTACCACGACCGGCGACGATGCTGACGCCGCCACCGGCGGCACCCGCACCCCTCACACCAGCACGGCCGCCGCCCTTGACGCGGCCAGCAATGCTACCAGTGGCAGCGGAGGCGACCGCTGCTCCTCGCCCTCGGCCGCCGCTCTTAGGGGGACGACCGCGAGGACGCTTCGCCGGAGGCGCAGCGGGGGTTTCCTCGGCGACAGCGTCTACGGGCTCAGATTTCACCATGGCTGAGACGCGCAAGGAAATGAGACGAGGAAGGCGAAGAGGAAGCAAAGAGGCGCGAATGAGGGAGGAGGAAGAAAACGGTCAAGATTTATAGCACAAACAAGGGACAACGTGGGAGACCCAACCGTCGCCCACGATCCCACGACCTACACGTGGCGACGAGACAGTTGACGAGACCCTTCAGTAACTGCAACCGGGTCCACGCGCAGAAGCCAAGGAGACAAGCCGCAAGCCGGCAAAGATACCCGGGGGCTGCGCACCCGCCAAGGCGGCTGCCCAGACCCGGACGGNAAAACGGTCAAGATTTATAGCACAAACAAGGGACAACGTGGGAGACCCAACCGTCGCCCACGATCCCACGACCTACACGTGGCGACGAAACAGTTGACGAGACCCTTCAGTAACTGCAACCGGGTCCACGCGCGGAAGCCAAGGAGACAAGCCGCAAGCCGGCAAAAGATACCCGGGGGCTGCGCACCCGCCAAGGCGGCTGCCCAGACCCGGACGGATATAAAAATCACCCCGAGTCACGGACTCGGGGCTGCGAAGCCACAAGCCGGCAAAACATACCCGGGGGCTGCGCACCCGCCAAGGCGGCTGCCCAGACCCGGACGGATATAAAAATCACCCCGAGTCACGGACTCGGGGCTGCGAAGCCACAAGCCGGCAAAACATACCCGGGGGCTGCGCACCCGCCAAGGCGGCTGCCCAGACCCGGACGGATATAAAAATCACCCCGAGTCACGGACTCGGGGGCTGCGAAGCCACAAGCCGGCAAAACATACCCGGGGGCTGCGCACCCGCCAAGGCGGCTGCCCAGACCCGGACGGATATAAAAATCACCCCGAGTCACGGACTCGGGGGCTGCGAAGCCGCCAGCCGGCAAAAGATTCCCGGGGGCTGCGCAGCCGGCAAGGCGGCTGCCCAGACCCGGACGGATATAAAAATCACCCCGAGTCACGGACTCGGGGGCTGCGAAGCCGTCAGCCGGCAAAAGATTCCCGGGGGCTGCGCAGCCGGCAGCCCGGCTCCGCAGACCCGGACGAATATCTAAATCACCCCAAGTCATGGACTCGGGGGCTGCACGATATAACGACGACCAAAGATAAGCGATAAGCAGGGAATGTGGAATTTCGACCCGGATTGATGCTCAAACCGACCCAAAATTCGGGGGCTGGGGATGGTGATAATCATCACCAAAAACAAGCACGAATTATAACACAAAGGCCCAGCAATCACACTCACGAGGACAGACCACGGCAGGAAGCAGAGTAACAAATTTTTACATGACGACCTTCAAAGGTGTCCAAAATAACAAGGCAGTTAATGTGGCAAGGCAGTCAACGGCACAGAACAACAATTACACCCGGCATCCCGGGGAGATGAGCAAATCAGATGGTGGCGGCGTCAGTAGCGGCAGCGGCGTCGCCGGCTCCAGCGTCTTCAGTCGGCTTCGGCGTCGAGGATGGCTCGGCAGGTACCAGCGTCGTCAATTCAACCGCCTCGGCAATCCGCTTGGAAGCCTCGGCAATTTCTGGACGCAAGCTCGCGAAGGACGTCCCGACGCGGAAGCCGTCCATCAGCCTGCTCGTCTGCAGACCTGGGTACCATGACTTCACCACGGCTAGGGCCATGTCGGTACCTCCACGCGCCGCCATCTCCACTTGGTCGTTGATGCCGACAGGCGCTCCTTCGAGCCGGGCACAAAGGTCGTGGAGAGCAGCCGGCAAGGGAGTGTCCGGCCACAAATTCTCAAGCACGCCTTCTGCCGCCTCCTTCAGCCGCCTGAATTCCTGGCCGAATCGCAGAAGGCGGGACGCGGTAGTTGGAGCAGATCCGGCAGCGGCACCAGAAGATTCCGGCTGAGAGCGAGCCGAGGCAACGTCTTGTTGGAGTTGCGCATCCACCTCGGGATAGAGGCCTGCAGTTCAAACCAGTAAGGCCGGGTAGAAGACCTAAAGCAAGAAACCAAGGAGAAAGAAGACTTCACTTACCGAGGATCAGCTCGTTTACGCCCTCAACCTCCTTGACTAGGCCGCTCACCAGCTGTTCATGCTCAAGCTCTCGCGCCTTGACCTCCTGGACGAGCTTGTCGTTATTCTCAACGGAAGCCTGCAGTAGGCCCTTCAGCTTGGCCGAATCACCGCGAAGAGACTCAACCTCGCCCTGCATCCGACGCTCGGCCTCCTGCAGCTTCGCCGCCTCCTCGCCCAGCCGGACGACCTCGAGGCGGCGCTCTTCTAATGCCTTCTCCGCCGCTTGGAGATCGGCCTTGGACGCGGCCAAGGCGGCATCCTTCTCCTTCAGTTGCCTCTCCAAGCCGGCGCGGGAGGTGGAGTCACCTGTAGAGACCAAGTCACCGTCAAGCCAAGACATGCAAGAGAAAAGGGCAGAACGACAAGTCAAAGTGCGGAAAGAAAAAGGGAGCCAAACCTTTGGCCGCCTCAAGCTCCCGCTTGAGCAATGTCGCCTCCTTGTCCGCCGCGGCAAGGCCTTGCTCCATGGAGGAGCAGAGCAACGTCACGTTGGCCAAGTTCTCCTTGGCCACTCGCTCCGCCAGTTCGGCGAGGGGAAATTTTCCCGACGCGTCGGGCCGAGCCGGCACCGGTCCGGAGTAAGTCGGAGAAGACACCAAGGTTGATTGGCGAGGGCCGGGGAGCGAGGCCGTCGCTTCCGCGATGGCCTTATCCTTGGCTGTCAAGGCCACAGTCAACGAAGGAGTGGGGAAGGCGGTATACCCAGCCCCGACGCCGGGCTGGGGAACCACCTGGAAGGCGCCCACTGGCGTCTCGGCGTCTCCGCCTGAAGCCGGAGGGTTGAAGTCGACCACGATAGGGGCCGCCTCCGCCAGTACTCGGCTGGCCGCCTCCGACGTCTTCGCCTCCGCAGGCGGGTCAGCCGCCTTCGCCAGCACTCGGCTGGCCGCCTCCGTCGTTTTCGCCTCTGAAGGCGGATCGGCCGCCCGCGCCACGGGGGCCTCGGTGACAGGCACCGAAGTCGACTCCTTCACAGCGACGACCGCCGTCTCCGCTATGGGGAGCGGAGCCCTACGAAACAAGGAAGGCGTCAACATCGAATGCAAGTCGCGAAGATTTCCACCACAAGACAAGGACTTACCCGACGACCGAGCCCAGCACCTTGGCCGCCCTCCTCTTCGTCCGCTTTGGTGGGGGAGGGGGCACGGCGTCGGACGGGCGCTTCACGCCTCCGGAAGGCACCTCGCCGCCTTTCGCCGGGACGACAGGGTCCTCGACCGGCCGCTCCGTGCGAGCCGGCACCACCTTGGCCCCGGCAGAGGCCTTTGCGGAATCGCCGGCTTCCGTGCCCGCAGCCGCCTTCACCTCGGCCGCCTTGGCAACCGCTGGTTGCCTTGCAGCCGCCTGGGCATCCATTGACGCCCGGATCGCGTCCGCCTGCGCCAGCTCCGCGTAAATAGCCTTCTCCATATCATCGATACCCGAGTCATAGCCAAGAACAAAAGGAGGAGAAAGTTTAACCACCTGGGCGCGGGTCTTGCCGGCGGCGGGTTCGGTCCTCTCCGCGTCCGCCGCCTTCGTCCCCTCCTCGTCCTCCCTCGAGGCCAGCAGCTGCTCCACAGTAAAATCAGCATCAGATGCTCCTAAGGCTAAGACTGCCTGCGCCGACTGAGCGTAAAACTCCTTCTCCAAGTCATCCGGATTCGAATCGTAAATGAAATCACCACCCAAAGCAGGACCAATCACCTCGTTGTTGGCCCCATCAGTCTGGGCCTCCTCCTCCGTCATCTCGGCGTCGACCTCAGCCCGGACGTCGGCCATAACCTCGTCCGCCCTGGCCTCGGTCTCAGACGCCTCCGCCCTCGTTCTTCCGGCTGGCGACAGGCCGCCTGTGGTGGGCCGGGAAGACGTCGTAGCCCGCTTCTTGGCGGAGTGCACGCCTCGCTTCTCAAATGCGCCCTTCCGCTTGGGCGGCGCATTCGCGTCGACATCGGCGGCCGACTTCGACCGCCTCTCCTTCACGACCCGTCGGTGGAGGACCACCTTCTTCCGCGCCGCCGCCTCCAACTCCTTGGTCCGGCGGGTGGATATCGCCGGCTTGGAGGCTGGCACGGAGGAAGAACCCTCTGAGTCCGGTTCAGAGCTGGTGGAGAGGTCTACTACGACACGCGCAACATTGTCAGCCTGCCCGGCGACCCCGGGCCCAGAAGACTTACCACGGGACGACGACACCGGAGGCGGATCGTCATGCTCGAGGTCCTCGTCCCTGTAGGCGGCCGAGTCGGAGTCGGCGCCGGCAGCAGGGGCCGGGCTCGTTGCAGTCCGGGTGGCGTCGTCATCGCCCCCGTCACCACCGCCGGCATCGGCACCTCTTCCAGACGACTCGGTGGTGTCGCCGTGAGTTCCTGCGACGACACGGGCATCGCCGCCGGATTCGCCTCCAGCGGCAGTGTCCGCACCTCCACCCGCCGCCTGCTCCTCGGCGGCGCTATCCTCCTCCAGCATGGCCGTCTGCGACGCAGAAAGGGGACCCTGGACGTCAGGCTCGAAGACTACTTCAAAATCTTCCACCATCTGGACCTCACAAAGCTACCCGGCAAGCCGGCTAGATCAGGCGGCAGCCGGAAAGGGGAATCGGAAGCAAACTGAGAAGGGAAGAAGCTAACCTCGGGAGCGCGGTCCGAGCGGTCGAGGGGATCGAGCCCGAGGCTCCAATTCTCCTCAAACTTGTCGGTGATAAGGCGGGAAACCCACTCGATTAATCCCTCCTGCGTCGGGATGTTCATGGAAGCACAAGTGGGATCCCGGATACCGGAATAGAAGCACATCTTGTGCGAGCGCTCCTGCAGCGGGTACATCCGCCTTATCGTCCAGGCCAGGGTCAGGTCCCTGGACGTCAGGCCGTCTGCCACCAGCTTCGCCAGGCGGGTGAACACAGAGGCCTGCAGATCCTCGCCGACTACCGGCTTCCGGCTCCAGGACCTGTCCGCCGGACGCGTATTGGCGAAGGCGGGGAGTTTGATCCGGTTGGCCTCAGTGGCGTTCTTGACATAGAAGTACGTGTTCTGCCACTTCTTGATGGACTCGGGCAGATGGATCTTGGGGAACGGCGTGTTCTTCGCGCTGATGGAGACGCTGCCGCAGTCCCGCGGCAGCCCAGCAGTCACCTGGGACCGCAAGAAGAAGAACATGCCGAAGAGCTCCATACTGGGCCACATGCCCAAGTAAGCTTCGCAGAGCGTGACGAAGCAAGACAACTGCGTGATGCAGTTAGCCCCCAAATGGTGAGGCTGCAGCCCGTAGAAGCACAGGAACTCGTTGAAGAACGAGCTGATGGGGAGCCCCAACCCCCGTTCCACATGCGTGTAGAACATGACGAACTCATCCGGTTTGGGGCTCGGAGAGATCTCTCCAGGGGGAGGGGCGCGAGCCTCCACATCGCCGCTCTTCCCCATGGACCCGTTCCGATGAAGCGTCAGAAGGAACTTGGTGTCGATGATGGAACCCATCCAGGCACCAGTGCTCGCCATTGAAGTTCGGTTGCCCGTGGTGGAAGAAACGGAAGCAGAAGCAGCAAGACAGAGAAATCGGCAAGGAGCAGGAAGGCAAGAACAGGCGAGGAAGACGAAGCGGGAGTGAGGAGCGAAAACTCCGAGCCTTCCCCCTCTTTTCCCCTTTAAAGGCGGGGCAGGCGGAACCGCACCGCTCCACGCGCCACGTGGGGCGCGGGCAGGCCGTGCCGTCCGCAAACGATCCCACTAACAAGCAGTTGCCACAGACGATCCAGTCTGTCGAAGACCGACGCGACGTGCCCCTGACTTCGGGCAGAGCGCAACCGCCACGACCAAGCGGCGAAACGTGGCTGACGCAAGCCACGACCCACGATCCCCAAGACATCCAGACTACCGGAGACCGGCTACCTCAAGCGGACGAACCGCCTCCGGCCATCGACACCTTATCCGGCGAACTTCAAGCCGGACAACTTCAACTACAACGACAAACAGAACATTGAAGCTCGAGAAGTCTACCCGGCAAGCCGGCAAGACTCCACGATCTCGGGGGCTAGTGTCGGGGATATGAACCCCGGATATCCCTAAGAGGACCATTTCTTCAAGAACTACAAGGGCCGGCTACAGCGTGCCGCCTGAAGCCCGCCGGATGAAGCAAGCCGCTTAGCCTACCCGGAGGCGGACGGCCGGCTAGAGCAGCCGGCCTCTACCAACCGACCAGTCCGTACTGGTAGGCCCGGATCGTCCAGCTCCTGTCGGACGTTACAGCTACAGTGTAATGATGAGATAGTACCAGCCGGCTACAGAGTAGTGATGTCATAAGGGCAATCATGTAATATCCTTGTAACCTAGAAACCCTAACCAAAACCCTAGATGCTGCCTATATAAGGCGTGCATGGGCCTCCTGCGCGAGGCACGTCGAACAGGACACACAGGGATACGTAGATCATCGTCTACCTCTAGCCGGCTGGACACTTCTAGCCGGCACTACCGCCAAACAGCTCCAGGAGCAATCTTGTAGCTCGATCTGTGATCAATCAATAGAAACAAGAAGAGCAGGACGTAGGGGTGTTACCTCCACAAGGAGGGCCCCGAACCTGGGTAATTGACGTGTGTTTGCATGTTGGTTGCCCAATCCCGCGCGAGCATCCGATCGTCGCCTGCCCCATACTCTTTTCCATCTTCGATGGATATGCCGTGCTACCCACCACGACAGTCCTATTTCAAAATTTACCCGCACCATGTGGCTGACTTTCATCTCACCATTGTCACTTAACCACTGAATGTAATATGGATTTGGGTGCGGTATATATTGCAGTTTCAGTTTTGCACATAATTCCTTGCTTGCAAGATTGCGGCAGCTACCTCCATCAATAATGACCTTGCAAGCCTTGTTGGGACCAACTAGTGCTTTTGTTTGGAACAAGTTACAACGCTGAGATTCAGAGTGTGGCTGCACACTCAAAGCACGCTGTGAGACAAGAATTGTAGGCGCAGGAGAGGCAAAGGCATCCATGCCTCCCTCACTAGTATAGCCATCTTCATCGGAAGCATACGGATCAGCGTCATCTCCTGTTTCATATTCATTATCAGCATTCACAATCATTGTCTTTCTATTTGGACATTCCCTCTTGAAGTGTCCTTTGCCTCCACAAGTATGACAAACCATGTCTCTATTACGGGCTGTAGACACATTAGAACCAGTACTAGCAGCAGGGGTAGGTGGTTTCTTTGCAGGAGAAGCATTGGAGGCTTGCTTGGAGAAGGAAGAGCTGGGCGGTTAGATGGACACTCCATAGGCGCGACAGATGGTGATGGCGCTCTGCTAGAAAACCTCCCAGAACTTGGATATCTCGGCTTGAGTTGAGCCTCTTCAGCTAGCTGTGATTCAGCCTCCCTTGCTTGATGCAGTAGCTGATTCATATTGTTGTATTGGCAATGCCTTACAATGCCCTTGATGTTATATTTCAGCCCATGAAGAAATCGTTGCATAGTCATCTCAACGGATTCTCTAACTCATGCACGCTGCAGCAACATCTCCATCTCCATGTAATATGCATCAACGGTCATAGTCCCTTGCTTCAATTGTTGCAACTTGTCATAAAGTGTACGGAGATAATTAGTGGGCACAAAGCGAGCACGCATAACCTCCTTCATCTCACGCCATGAAAGAACAGGAAGTTCATTGTCATCTCGACAGTTACTCACAATGCTTTCCCGCCAACGCAATGCATAACCATCAAATTCAGAGGAAGCAAGTTTAACCTTCCTATCTTCAGTGTAGTCATGCAAATGCCACAATTTTTCAATCTTGAGCTCCCAAGTAAGATACTCTTCCACATCAGGGGTGCCCTCAAATTTTGGGATAGTGAATTTGGGCTTGCCCAAGCTATCCTCCTCCTAAAGTGGTACACGCCGAGCACCAAGATGTGGTGGTGGCCGAACCCCCAGTCCACGGCCAAGACCATTATTGCCCAGCATATGCTCATTGTCTCCATGGACACTATCATCATCTCCATGGCCGTAACGGTGGCGTTGTTCAACAGCTACACGCAGGCCATTAACTGAAGTTGTCAATTGCTGAATACTTGTCTGAAGATCAGTGACTTGTGTTTGCATAGCATTGACTGTATTTTCAGTTGCATCCACTTTAATTTGTATGGCCTGAATATCACCATCAATGGTAGCAGTAGATCTATCTATAATCCCTGTCAAATGATCACGGAGAGCTTCATATTCCCTCCATGTTACAGTAGCATTATCAGCCTTTTTCTGCATCACATCAACACCACTAGAAGACATGATTAGTAGGTTAGTGCACTAAATCAAAAATCTGTTTGGTGGAACTCTCACAACTCACTAAAAAACTGACAAGAAAAGGAAATCTTACTGTTCCAAAGTGAATAGCAAAAGCTTACCCGTTCGAATAGATGACTAATGCACGGATATGATGAAGTGAATACCAGGGTATGAGAACGGTCACACGGCAAAGCAGGGTGATTTATGGTGGAGCTGTAGGTATCGAATCCTAACAACACCAACATACAAAACCTATTTGGTGTTTGTGTGATACAGAATTCACCTACAGAAACTCACACACTTATGGAGACAAATGTGGCCAGCAACTATATGGAAGAATTTGTTGCAAAGCACTCGAAAGACACTAGCCAAGCTCAATGGAACAGGCACAAGATTGCTCAAAGGACTAGTGCAAATAGCAAAGTAAAATAGCTCCAACATGTAGTAACTAGCAACAAAATTTCAGGCCTGTTTTCCCTCTCTTGTTTTTTTTTCTCGTGTGACTCTTTTGTATTTTATACTCTTTCACGTACTGTAGCACTTCTCTTTTGGCCACAATATGTCGCACCGCGGAGCAAAATTTTTCAGAAAAACACAAAGGCGTGCAAAAGCCTATTGAGCAGCCTGTGAGCAATTAAGAAGCTAGTCTTATAGGTAAGGTACCTAAAGATATGTATAGATAGGCTGGAGCTATGTCTCACAAAGATCTGATATGAAACCCTAATGAAAATTGCAAAAGAAAACTGAAAATAACACTAAAGGACTCACTAGGAGATCGCGGCAGAAAAACTGCGCGATTTTGTGTCGCGGCAGGAAGTGATCGCGGCAGGTAAAACCCGCCGATTTTGTGCCGCGGCAGGCAGGTGAAACCGAGACCGAGTAGAGGTAGGATCGCGAGGCAGATTGTTGCGCAATTTGGTGCCAGACACGGCAGGATTTCGAGCGCAACTCGGAGTAGGAGATCGCGGCAGGGAAAAGTGACAAAATTTGTGCCGCGGCAGGACTACTACTTCAACTCGGATTGCAACCTTGAGATCAACTCGGTACTGATTTTTTTTTTTTGAGATCTTTTGATATGGACTCGAACCAGAAACTAGAGACTAGTAGACCTAAAATAAGAACCCTAAACCTAGCAACTCGACACAAAAGAAAAACAGGGACGCAATGATCAACACAAACAGCAACTAGGAGAAGCAAATTGGGTTGATCTATGGCTATGGCAGGAACTAAACCTAATTTTTTTTGTTGTCTTTTTCTGGATAGGAATAAAAACACAAACTAATCTATGGGGTGGATATGTGGGTGGAAATTGCTCACCGAGTAAACCGTGGAATCTGATACCAAGATGATAAGGGGCGGCCCGATCTTCTCAGTAAGCTGCGGTGGTGATGATGATGATGGATAGATAACTTGTATGTCGCTGATGAACTCTCCTCGCTTGATCCCTGATGCCAATGCAGCAGCTCTCAACCCTTTGGATATTCACAACGTCACACACTTGCGCACGTAGCTGTCGACCACGAAACGGTATAATTGCAATTCACTAATTCCCAATGGAACAGCGGATCACACTTAACTTGCAGTATATGATCTCCAGATCGAAACAAATTGGAGACAAGGATTCAAGATGAATGCTTACAGCAGTCTCATGAACTAGGGTTTATCTTAAACGTGGTCTAAACTCATCTATGACGGCTGGACTAGTATATAAAGGGGGAGGGGCGTACTGTAGCTACAGTACCGACCCGGTGCAACTGACTTGGTGCAACCCTAAACCGGTTCGACTCAAATGATACAAACTGACCCAAAGTATTGGGTTCAGCCTTAAGGCATGCAGGCCTGATGTGGCGCCTGCCCATGTCTGGCGTGGTGGCCTCCATGGCCCTTGGACGCTGCCTCCCTCTCCTCCCTCACGTCCTCTTCATCTTGTGTACTCCACGCCTTGATCCTCTTGCTTCAAGTGCTGCAGCTCCTCGCTCCCTCGTGCTACGCCTTCTTCTTCAACGAACCTGAGTATGCACACAAACAAAGACTTAGGCAGTAAACAATTCTCATTAACGAAATATTCAGATTTTATTAGGAGTGAGTTCACCTGTTGTTCTAATAGCTTTGCACGAGCTCTTGTAATAGGTCCAATTCTGATTTCATCATTGAACTTCTTTGCAGCAGCTTGGTGATCATCATCATGAGGTGAAGATGTGTCAAGTGTATGGATGTCCTCATCAGAAACTATGAACCCCGGTCCATATTTATCCATCATTGCTTTCGTGTTTCTGTTACTATTGCTCTCAAATCACTATTGCTTTCACCTCTCTCGTGTTACTTGTGCTTCTCCAGGTGTGGCTGAATTGACAACTCAGCTGCAAAGATGTCTAAGTATTCTTTGGCTCCCCTTGAGTCGAATCAATAAATTGGGTTATACTACCAGTGAAGACTATTGCGATCCCCTACACTTGTGGGTTATCAAGACTATTTTTTGACGCCGTTGTCGGGGAGCCATAGCTCTACTTATTGGTTCACTTGGGAAGTACTCACTTTCTCTCTACTCTCTTTATTGTTATTGTTGTCAATGGTTAACTTCTTTGAAACTAGATCTTATTTGCAAGGCGGATTCATGGAGGATCAACAAGAATTATTATAAGGAATACTGCTTGTCACAAAAAGGGATACACTTATGGAAAATAATTAATACTCTGAACAATTATGCTAGAGACTTGTTCTTAAATTATGATATATCTTATTGCTGTGATGAGTCTAGTTGTAGCATGAATTTTAAACACCTTCCTTTTCAATGTGCTGGTAATGATAATGAAACCTTAGCATCTTATGCTAAGGGAAATTATGATTTTTATGATGTGGAACTTATTGAAGAATTTATTGCGTGGAAGGGTGCTTATGAAATTACTTCTTTGCTTGAAAATGATGATGATGCTCCTTATAAATCTGAAAGTTTTGCTATACTTAAATATTGCATGGATAATTATAAAGATGAAAATTGCTACATTACTGAATATCTTAAGGGTTTATCTCCCCCAGAAGAAGAGACTAATGTCGTGCAGGAGCCTATGGAAGAAGAAATTGTTGAAACTAGAATCTCATTGGATGAAAACGAGGAGGAGAGTGACGAACAAGAGGAGGAAGAATGGAGTAGCTTCCCATCTCTACCTTCTAATGAGAGTAACTCTCTAACTCATACATTATTTGATTGTCCTCCTTCCTTACAAAAGGAGAATGAGTGGTATGATCCCATTGATTCATTTGAAACATCCCTTTTTGATAAAAATGATCTTGTTATATATGATAATCCGTGCTATATTGATAAATCTTATGATAATCCTTTATTTACTCCAACCATTGAGATGCATGATAATGAAGAGTTGTGCTTAGAAAGTCTATATGATAAAGCTCTTGATGATGGTCCTATATTACTTGATGATAAAAATTATAATGCTATTGAAAATGCGTTTAATCCCACAATTTTTGAGATGGACCGAAACTATGTGCTTGTAGATCATGAAAAGCCTGTTTTAAGTGATAATTATATTGTTGAGTTTGTTCATGATGCTACTGAAAATTATTATGATAGAGGAAAATATGGTTGTCGGAGTTCTCATGTCACTAAAACACCTCTCTTTATGCTAAAAGTTTTGAAGTTACACTTGCTTTACCTTCTTATGCTTAATGCTTTGTGCTTCATTGATTTATTGATAAGGATCAACGTGATCCAAAGGGTTTTTAGGCCCGATCTTTCACGGCGAACCAAGAATAACAACGTTAGATTAATAAAATCTATCTCACGCAATTCCACAAGAACAGATCAACTTGATCAGCAATCAAAACCAGCGGATACACATGTTCGGCTACCCATCTTGGGAGGAACCTCACGACCAACTTAACTCGAAATTCTGAACTCCCTAAACCTAGCCGTCGGCTCCTTTATTTATAGGAGGCCAACACCTAGTCGGTTGGACAGGCCCAAACCGAGACAAACACGACTCCTAACCGAATTGGACTATGACTCATAGAAACTGGCCTATTATAGGCTCGTCCATAACACAAGTGGCACGTAGGCCTAATTAACACAACCTTAGACAAATTACATGTATTTTAATAGCCTGTCCTAGAGTGTCAACCGACCGTCACAGTGCCCAGCACGATGCCCTCATCATCCTCCCCTTCTTGGAAAGGCGTTGTCCTCAACGCCGGAAGGTCTTCTCCAGCGTCTTGTGACTTTAAAATCTGCAACATCAAACTGGTGGTGTTCTGAAATTGGGCTTCACCTCATCTTCTGGAGGTACCTCAATAGAGAAGAGTCCAAACTTGATAATAAGTGGAGGTGGTGGCGCAATGGCAGGAATAGCAGAAATCCTCCCCTCAGCATCCCCCCAACTTGAATTGAAACCATCCTCGGTTTTCCCTTGATGCTTTGGACCTTTTTCTCCACAATAGCTAGTTGCACCTTGATATCTTTGTCAAGCATAGGATGCAGCACATGACAACGCCCCTTATGCCACAAAGAATACACATTAGAGTGCCCCTCATGCGTGGAATGCTTGTCAAACTGCCACGGTCGTCCTAGCAGCACTTGGCATGAATCCATAGGCAGCACATCACATACCACCGTGTCCTCATAATTACCTACAAAACTTTTCAGGCGCACCTTATGTGTTACCTTTAGCTTCCCTGAATTATACAACCACTCAACGCAATGTGGTTGTGGGTGTTTCCATGTAGGCAAAGAGAGAGCATCCACCAAATCCTTGCTAACAATATTGGTATAGCTACCAACATCAATAATCAGCTTGCAAGGTGTATCTTTGATGATGCATTGGGTCTGAAAAATATTCCAGCGCTGCCCTTGTCCTTCAATGCGATATTTTGGTACACGTTGCACCATCAGATTTTCTTGATGAGCAGCAGCTTCATACCCATTGACTGACACTGTATCATCCTCCTTAGATTTCTCACTAGATGGCTCATCAATTTTCTGGTTATCACTAGCAGAAACATAACCATCTTCTGTGAGCAGCACCCTCTTTCTATTAGGGCATTCACGCCTCATATGTCCTCTACCACCACAAGTAAGACACTCCACCTTGGCGGAAGACTGAGTGGATTGAGCCGTGGACACTTCAGATTTTGGCGCCTCAAAAAAATTATTGGAGCGTGTAGAAGGTGTTGGCTGAGCACTAGAACCAACAGCCGCACTATTGGAACGACGCCATGTATGCACAGGAGGTGCAGAAAGTGCCGGGCCTGTAGCTTGACGTCGTTTGATTTGTTGCTCCGCATGGGCAGCTTGGTGCACAAGATCCTGAAGGTTATAATAGATGATCATCTCCATGCGATCTTGTATCTCAATGTTCAGACCACTAAAGAACCGAGACATTGTGGCCTCCGGGTCCTCCGTTGTACCTGTACGAATCATCAACAACTCCATCTCTTTATGATACTCATCCAAAGATTTTGTACCTTGATTGAGTTGCTGCAATTTATTGTACATCTCGCTCCTGTAGTGGTCAGGAACAAAACGCCGTCGCATGAGTTCTTTCATACCTCTCCATGACGTGGGACGATTGTGCATACGCAAAATTTGGCTCCACCAAGTCAGAACATAACCAGAGAACTCAATAGCTGCGAGTTGAAGCTTCCTCTCCTCAGTGTAATGGTGGGTGGAAAAAATATGATCCAGGCGCATCTCCCACTCCAAAAAAATCCTCAGGACTGCCCGAGCCAGAGAAAGGTCGTATGGAAATTTTTACACGCCTAATACCATCATCCAAAGGAACACATGCAGCATGACCAATGCGAAGAGCAGTTGCGGGACGACCATCAAAGGTGCGTTGTTGGGGTGCGTATCCAGCATCGTCTTCCAAATCCGCATCAATGCCTCCGTGTACCGGTACCACGAGACGGCAAAGACGACCGTCAGCGTGTCCATCACGCCGTGGTAACTCATCTTGCAATGTAGCGGCAGGAGGAGGTTCCGCTCGCGCCGACGGGTTTACGAGGTTATCCGCCAACACATCGAGCCTACTAGTGATGGCCTCAAATTTACTGTTTGACCTCTCCTCCAAAGCATCCGCACAATCCTTGATATAAACGCAGGTTTTGTCAAACCCCTCACGAACATTGACAGGAAGATCGTCAGCATAAATCGGAAGAGCAACCTCCTTCGGCTTAGCAGCGATGGCAGCAGTCGAATTGTCTCCAATCTCGGATTTCTCCATGGCGGATCACGCTGAAAATTGAACTAAATTGTCAGTAGAAATAGCCAATTACAGCTCAAACAACAACTCTAATTCTCTGCTCGTCATGCGTGGAAACAGTCGATCGCCGGAACACAAACGCTGTCGATGGCCGGCGACAAACTTGAGATCGCTGCAGCTTGTAAATATTGCGAGCCAAAACGATCACGTAATTCTCTGATGGAATAAGCTTGACTCCAGTATATGTACGTGGCCACTTGATATTAATTAAATCTCCTAGGAATACGTGTCCAAGTAGTACTCCAATAAGGCCACCGATCGGAATAGGAAACGACACTGAAAGTAACGAAAGATGGATGGAGATCGATCGATCGATGCTTCAGCTGCCAAACCTAGCGCCACTCAGATCGTGGCGGCGGTAGGAGCTCCAAATCCTTCTCGACTAGCACCAGCAGATCGTAACTTCAAACTCGAACAAATCGGAAGCAGCGTCTCCACGATCACAATCTTCCAATCAACGGAACCGGTGTCTTGGCGTAGTAGCCTCCAACAGCAACGTCTCCAGGAGGATAATTCTCAGAACGAATTCGTCATGAGAAACCCGACGAATCTGATACCAAGATGATAAGGATCAACGTGATCCAAAGGGTTTTTAGGCCCGATCTTTCACGGCAAACTAAGAACAACAACGTTAGATTAATAAAATCAATCTCACGCAATGCAACAAGAACAAATCAACTTGATCAGCAATCAAAACCAGCGGATACACATGTTCGGCTACCCATCTTGGGAGGAACCTCACAACCAACTTAACTCGAAATTCTGAACTCCCTAAACCTAGCCGTCGGCTCCTTTATTTATAGGAGGCCAACACCTAATAGGTTGGACAGGCCCAAACCGAGACAAACACGACTCCTAACCGAATTGGACTATGACTCATAGAAACCGGCCTATTATAGGCTCGGCCTTAACACAAGTGGAACATAGGCCTAATTAACAAAACCTTAGACAAATTACATGTATTTTAATAGCCTATCCTAGAGTGTCAACCGACCGTCACAATGCCCAGCACGATGCCCTCATCATTTATTTTCTTATAAAATTACTATGCATAGGAAGAGAGTTAGACTTAAATGTGTTTGATAATCTCCTCACGATGCTCTCCCTTGCGTTTCAATACTTATTCGTATGTGAGCATCATTGAAAATACTGGGCCTAGCTAAAAGGATATAAAGAAAAGCACTTGTTGGGAGGCAACCCATCTTTTCTTTCAGTTTTGTTTTTGCTTTTCTTGAGTCATGGAGTTGTTCCTTCTGTATCAACTTCATTGTATCTTTTTGTTTTGGTTTTTTGTGCCAATTTTAGCCTCTAATGCATTGAAAGTGCGAGGTGTTGTTTTGCCGTGCAGAAACAGAATTTTGTCCTTCACTGTTCGAAAATCTAAAAATCCTACGAATTTTATCTTTTTCTGAAATTTTTAGATGGAAAACCTGATACTTTTATCTATCTTTCGTTAGATTTTACTTTTCTGATTTGAGGTACAGAAGTGCCTCGAAAATTCGATCATTACAGACTATTCAGTTTTTGACAGATTCCGCTTTTATTTTGTATTCGTCTCTTTTACTATCGTCAAATGCGATACTCTAGAGATGGAGTGTCACATTGAGGCTTAGTAAACAGTAGATAATTCGTAATAAAGTTGTTTGTAATTTGTCTTGAGTTGAACACATGTGCATTTTAATTTATGAGCACTAACCCTACAATCAGTTTATGAGAAGTTTCGTGTGAAGGGAGTTTTTAAGTTTTGAACGACACAGTGATGTGAGAATGGAGAAAAGCTCAAGCTTGGGGATGCCCCCATGGAATCCCCCTGGAATAATTAAGAAGATTCAAGCGTCTAAGCGTGGGTATGCCCAAGGCATCCCCACTCTTCACCAACAACCATCAGGTCGTTTCGTTGAAACTACGTTTTTATCACTTTACATATTATGTGCTATGTTTGGAGCGTCTTTTTATTTTCAGTTTTGTTTGTTATTTTGCTGGTCATATCCTTGTTGGAGCCTAGCTTTATTTGTGTGGGAGAGAGACATGCTCCATTCGCTTACATCTTGTTGAGTATTCTTAGCTACTGTTTGTTTGCTAGTAAGCTCTCGCTTTTAGCTTTTATCTTATTTAGAGCTGCTAGTAGTTAATGTTAAACTCTCTTGATATTCACTTATATTTGTTAGAGAGTTGTTTTGGTTGCTTGGTTAATGTGTTAGATCGGTAAAATGCTATGCATGTGGTAGTGGTGTGAAGTAGAAAAAAAACCTGCATAGTCTTGTAGATCACTATGTGGATAATTTGGTACTTTTCAATTGTTTTGAGAAATTAAAATAACTAATGGTTAAAATGTGTTGGTTAATGGTATTCGAGTTGATTAGTGGAGATGTGTTAGTAAAGCGTGGAGCCGTACTTTTCTGAACTAAACAACCTAATTCAACAATGCTAATGTGTCATGAATTCTGCTAAGTTGAAAAGAAGTTCCTAGTGGGTAGTTACTGCAACGGTCGGTGTAACGCCCCAAGATCGGTACTATGCAGATTTTAGCGATCCAGCCAAATCCGCATAATAACGATCCTAAAGGACGCCCACCAGGCATAACGTGCATGTCGCAACACACACGTTATGCGGGTGGAATTGTGATAACATTACAACAGTTCTCGATGGAACCCACAAAAGAACATATATACAACAACGACTCACCGAGTCAAGAGCAAAAGATACAATACAAAGAACCAAAGAACAACAGAAGCAAATAGCGTACGAGTACGGACAAGATACAAATTGGACTAAGAGTCCTAAAGATAAACAAAGGCACCATATCCCTGCCCAGGCCAAGCCGGAGGGATTCCCAAGCTAACGTCGTTAGACTTCATACCTGTCGGCTACAATTGGAATAGTAGCCCCGAAGGGGTCGGTACTAGTAGAAGTACTGGCAAGTAATACTCACAAGATATCAAAGCTAGAATTCCGGGGAAAAATGGTTAGCGATTGAGGCGGCGGCAAGCAGCACTAACTACTTATAGAGACAGGCTACAACTTCCGTCTAAAGAGACAAGGTAAGAGAGCGCAAAGGTAACCAACTATACTACTCACCACATCAAAAACCCGCCCAAGTATTACTCCCTCGATCACCCGCCCGCGAGGAAGCAATCAGGGCAACTCACACGGTGGTCAAGTTTTATGGGTTATTATTCAAATAATCTATTTTACTAGTGAAGTTATAATCATTAGGTGCAAGTTGTCTATGATCTTTTTAGCTAGCGCATTTCTCCAAGTCGTCCATAACCGCGGACACGGCTTTTCGAAAAGATTTAACCCAGCAGGGATGCACCAATGAACCCACACGCATCGAAACACTCGCTTAGAGGTGTACCGGTGGAGCGTTCGACGCAATACTTCCCTTCTCTATAAACAAGTCCAGGGAGCCACCTAGCTAGGTCTGATCCACCTTGAGAGTCCGGCCGAAGCTTCGAGGTGGGCCTAACCGTTGCGTGAACGGCTTCGGGAGGGAACACTCATACGATTGCCCCTCCTTCCACATGCGGTTAACGCACGGTCCGCAATAACTATCGAAACACCCAAACTACTTGTGGCATCCTGGACAAGTTTGAGGATCCGGTAATAGATTGCGGGGAGGCCCATAGAAATCCACAAGTGGTTAGTGCGCTCAGTCTTGGATCAGCGGAAAAGAACTCGGGTCCTAGGCGGCACTAGCAGAACAAATCACCACGATTGGCCTTCTGCTGGTGCCTTATCTTTATTTTATTAGTCCCATCGCAACAGAAAATAAAGATTACCATTTTAGTTGAGCCTAGCTAACATGT
The DNA here is from genome assembly GCA_012064385.1 of Puccinellia tenuiflora. NCBI lineage: Eukaryota > Viridiplantae > Streptophyta > Magnoliopsida > Poales > Poaceae > Puccinellia > Puccinellia tenuiflora. The sequence continues at coordinate 35,251 of QRDG01002518.1, forward strand.
TAACAACAATACTAGATAAAGAGACAACATGACTCAAGCAAAGCACCTAAGCATGCACTAGGACTCGCAAGGCCAACAAGGTAAACAAGCATCAGGTAAATAGGATGTGGAGGTGTGGCTATATCATGGCTGCCAGGTAAACATGCAAATAGGATCGGGACACAAGCAATGTAACATAATACTAGCAAGGAACAAAATATAGGAGGTGTAAGAGATAGAAAACAAGCAAAGATAGCAAGGGAGTATCACTTGCCTGCAATCCGGTAGAGGTAGCAGAAAGTCGTTGCTCACATCAACTCAACGTCCTATTCCCGAAGAAGCAACGAATACTGAAAAACGCAAAGATGCATTTTACTACTACGACAAAGAAGTGGCATGTTGATGACATGATGCATGACAAATTAATTGTGATCCAATTTTATTTCCTAACACATGGCAAAAGCATTTTAAATGGGATCGGTGCACAATATAGATGCATCGGACAAACCCCATAATTAAATTGATTTAATTTGTCTAAATGGATAAAGTTTCGATGTTAATTAATGATGCATGATTTTATAAGATACGCATATATATGGTATAAGGGTTAGGATTTGGGTTCACATGTTGGAACGAGGATCTTCGGATTCGGAACCACCGTCTTCGGATCGGAGAGGAAGTAGTCGAAGTAGTCGTCGTAGTCGAAGTAGTCGACATCATGGAAGTAGTCGAAGTAGTCATTCTGGTTGAAGTAGTCAAGGTAGTCGATGTCGTGGAAGTAGTCGTACTCGGGTCGTCGTCGTGGCGGACCTTGGCGTTCCGGGCTTCGGGGTCGACGGGGTCCTCGGCATCGGGGAGTCGGGCATCGGGCTTCTCGGACACGCACGAAGGCGGCCGTCACAAAACTCGAATCGAAGAACTTGGCGGGTTTCGGTGTCGGGGAAGATCTTGTCGCTGCACGGTGGTCGTCGTGGAAGTAGTCCTTGTCGTATCCACACGGTCGGGTCGTCGGCTTCACGACTGGATCGGAAACAGGGAACGACAGGAACGGGAAACACGGAAGCAACATGACACGGCAACGGGGACGTCCACCGGGAACGAGGCGAATGAAAACATCGGGAACACGGTGCGGCGTCGGGAACGGAAAAACGTCACGGAGGCATCGGGAACTTCCGTCGGGGACGTGCACACACGGAGACGGACGGAGGCCGACGGGAGCAGGACACGACAGCGGCATCGGGGATGAGCACGCACGGCACAGCAGGAGGTCGAAGCAAGGAGGCGAGTCACGAACTCCCGAGCGAGGAGGAGCGGGTCGGGAAGGCCATGACGAGCTCGGAAGGAGGAGAGAGCAGGGGCGGGCGGTGCTGGTGAGGAGAGGTTGGGGAAGGGAGGAGCAGGGGATGGCGGGGCGAGGCGGGATGGTGGCGAGCTGGGAGGCCGGAGGAGGAGAGAGGAGCCAACGGCCGGAGAGGAGCACGTGGGGAGAGGAGAGAGGTGGAGGAGAACAGGGAGAAGGAGAGGGAGAGGGAGAAGAAGGGGGCCGGCCGGGGGAAGGACGAGAGGAGGAGGGAGAGGAGGAAGGTGCGCGCCGGGGTGGAGCTCGAGCTGGCCGGCCTGGCGGCAGCGCGAGGTGAGGGAGCGACGGGGAGGATGAAGGAGAGAGTCGGGCACGGGAGGAGAGGATGCGGGAAAGAAAAGAAGAAGAAAAAAAAGATAAGGAGAGAGGAAAAGGATAGGGTAGGGACCAAAAAGAAAAGAGAAGGGCCCTTTTGAGAGGTGGAAAGAGCAGAACGCACAAACAAGGAAAGGAAGGAGGGTGGCTGCAAAAAGATAGGGGGTGGGAAAGGAAAAAGCCAGAGGCAGGATTAGGGTTTGGAGGCTAGGTGGGCTTGGGCCAGTTTGGGCTACTCTCTCTCATCTCAAAAACTTTTATTTTCTTTTGCAAATTAATTTGACAATTAATTTTTGAAAACGGAGACGAACGTCTCGATAAAACTTTTCCGACAAATTTAGTAAAATAAAATAGGGTTTAATAAGAATAATTTTCGTTGCCAAAAATATGCGATGCGATGATGCTGATGTCATGATGATGCAAAAAGAAAAACAAAAAAATTCTAATTTGGGGAAAATCTCGGGACATTACAGTCGGGTAAGCTAACGGGGCACTTGTGTCGCCGCCACGATCCCTCTCGGGGTGTCTCAAACCATTTGTGGAACATTGAAACTGCTAGTTGTTTGCAATATACGAAACGCATTGTGAATTTTGGTTTTTTGGCACTTCCACTTCTATATTTTGCTAGCCTCTTCGGTGCTGCGCAATGCCCTCTCTCACATTGAGATTGGTGCATACTTCGCGAGTACATCCAACTCCGTGGGAGAACTTCATCTTGTTCTCCTACACATAAGCCAACTATCTCCCTCAAAACGGCCACCATACCTACCTATCACGGCATTTTCATAGCCGTTCCGAGATACATTGCCATGCAACATCCATCATTACATTACATGACTTGATGTCGTTCTTCATTACCATGTAGTTTGCTTGATCATTGAGTTAGTGTGGCGCGTGGCTTGCCACATGTTTAACATTTTTTTCCACACTATGCTCGATCATGCATATCTTCTTTTATACATCATGTATTAGTCTTATGAGTTATGAGTACCAAAAGTGTGATGATCCATTTGTAATATAGAGTGTTGCTCCCACAGTGAGGTATAAAAAAAAGAAAAATAAAAGAGCCCAAAGGAGGCCAAATGAGAGAGCATTCAAAAGAGCCAAGGAGGCCACCCAAAATCCAAAAAAAATAGAAAAAGAGGGAGGGAGCAACACTACTATCCTTTTTACCACACTTGTGCTAGTAGCACCTACACATCAATATAGAGAGTTCGCATGTTGTTTTAGTAGTATAACTATGTGGGGAATTAACGTTATAGAACTTGGCTTGTATATTCCAAGGATGAGCCTCCTCAAGTGAGCTCTAGGTCTTCATGAGCAAGCAAGTTGGATGCACCCCCACTAGTTCCATTGGAGAGCTTTCATACACTTATAGCTCTATGTGCATCCATTGCATGGAAATCACTACTCCTCATATAGTGTCAACTACGGGACTTCCTTCTGTCTTGTGGTTACCTTCTCCGCTGTTTGAGCCTTTATTTTTGACCTTCCAAACCTGCATTATTGTTCTCTGTGCCATAACATCATGGTGCCAAAGACACTTCTTACTTGCACTAGTTGAGTAGACTTCGAAACAGTTGATTTGTGAAGTAGATGGATTAGGATACTTGACTTGAGCTTGGCTATTTCCATGAATGACTAATTAGATGCTTCGAATAATGATTGATACTTTACATTGGAGATATAATTTGCAATCCTTCTTTCTAAACCTTATGTATGGTTCCATGTCTCCAACACACTTATTCATGAAAAGTTTCTAGCATTTGTTAGCTAGCGTTTGTTAATCATTGTTTGCTTAATGTCAACTAGAGACAATTGTTTTGGATCACCTTATTCACATCATGTGCTTTGCATTACTATCTTGATCAAGATTATGTTTGTGGCATGTCAAGCTCAAAAATTATTTTGATTATCATTTACCTACTCGAGGACGAGCAGGAATTATGCTTGGGGATGCTGATACGTGTCAAATGTATCTATAATTTTGGATCATGCCATGCTTGATTCCTATCATTATTACATGTTTATGCTACATTATTATATCATTTCAAGGCATTTTATTAGACTAACCTATTGACAAGATGCCCAGTGCCAGTTCCCTGTTTTTGTGCTGTTTTTATTGCAGAAAGTTACTTCTAGAAATATTCTCGGAATTGGACGAAAATTTACGACGATTTTTTATTGAAGAAATAAGGACCGGAGCCAGAAGGGCGACCCCGGGAGAGACCCACAGCCCTGGGGTGGGTCCCACCCACGGGTGAGAGGGGGGCCGCGGCCGGGGGCCGCCCCTGCCCCTCGGGCACCCCCTCGGGTGCCTCCGACGCCTATACAATCATTCCCGACGCAAAAACCCTAACGCCCGAAGGATTTTCCCAAATACGATACAGAGCTTCGCCGCCATCGCCGACAAGTTTTGGGGGTCAGATTGCTTGTTCCGACACCCTGCCGGGACGGGGATTGGCCCCCAGAGCCATCTTCACCGCCACCGCTGCCTCCGGGATGAGTTGTGAGTAGTTCCCCCACGGAATACGGGTTTGTAGCAGTAGCTAGATGGTACTCTCTCCCCCGTGTTGTTCAATACCATGTTCTCGTGAGCTCCCTACATGATCGAGATCAATCCGATGTAATATGCATTGTGTTTGTTGGGATCCGATGGATTGGCACGTTATGATCAGGTTATTTATGTTTATGAATTGTTGTTGCTGCAATGTTGTTATGCTTAATGCTTGTCACTAGTGCACGAGTGGCATGATCTTAGATTTGGGCGCGTTATGTTTGCATGAATATAATTGATGCTTAGATCGTATCTACAAGTTGTATGCACCTGTTATTAGTCCAGAACCGGAGACCTCGAGTGACAGAAACGGGGACATCGATGGGAATGGTTAGTAACTTGAGGATTACATGTGTTCATTATGTGTTAATGCTTTGCTCCGGTGTTCTATTAAAAGGAACACCTTAATTGCCATTTGTTCCTTAATTGGCCCGGCTGAAACCGGATGGCAGGACAAAATATGTTGTGCGAATTCTCATTGCGAGTAGTTACAACTATATATGGAATACATGCCTACGTATGATTGATAAACTGAATGCTTTGTCATAATTAATTAATTAGTGCAATTCTGTCAATTGCCCAACTGTAATTTGTTCACCCAATGCATGATTATTTGCTTAGGAGAGCCGCCACTAGTGAAACTATGAACCCCGGTCCATATTTCTCCATCATTACTTTCGTGTTTCTATTACTATTGTTCTCAAATCACTGTTGCTTTCACTTCTCTCGTGTTACTTGTGCTTCTCCAGGTGTGGCTTAATTGACAACTCAGCTGCAAAGACCTCTAAGTATTCTTTGGCTCCCCTTGAGTCGAATCAATAAATTGGGTTATACTACCCATGAAGACTGTTGCGATCCCCTACACTTGTGGGTTATCAGTTGACATTCTCCGGCCTCCTCCTGTTATCCGCGGGCCTCGGAGGTGCATTCAAGGGTATGGTGTTTGCACCCGTAAGTGGTGCTGATTGAGGTAACGGTGGGAGCACCGGGCTATCCTTCAACATATGCTGGTACCAGCTACACTGCCGGGTAGTGTGGTTAGCCGGTCTGCTACGGTTCGGAGTGTGATAGCTACAAGGCCCATCCAACATCATCTCAAAGGTGTACCTCGGCTTATCCTCCCAAGGCTTCTTTCCATCTGGGTTTTGGCCCCATGAAGGACCACTGTTCTTCTGACGCTGGCTGTTGCCGGCATCTGGTTGATCCTGATCAACTGCAGCAACATGGTTCGACCCATATCTGTAGTCCGGCCAGTCATCTCTCCTCTTGTGCCTGAAATCCGGGTGGTCGTTCCGCCTGAATGGACGGTCAACATCATTGACCGGATATCTCTTACTCAGCTCAACCGGGGTCAGCAAGGGCTGAGTGGGGTCACCCAAAGCATAACTATCTGCTATCTTGATTGTTTCGACCAAAGTGGCCGGCATTTCTCTCTGCAATCTTTGCCAGAGCATGGTTCCATGATGGCACCCCTAAGCAAACCAAGCAATGGCCTGCGATTCAATGACTCCTTCACAGGAGTTACGAATATTACTCCATCTTGTCAAGTATTCCCGATCAGTTTCATCATCCATCTGCCTGCACATGGAGAGTTGCTGAGGACGATTCGGCCTCTTGTACGTGCTGGAAAAGTTGCTGACAAAAGCTTCCGAGAAATCCAGCCAGCAATCAATGCTGTTTTCCTCCAGGTTGTTCAGCCAGATCCGGGCTGGACCTTCCAACATCTGCGGCACATACCGCCCTGCCCATCGGCGGCTGCCACCAGCAATGTGTACTGCTGTGACATAATCAGTCAACCAATCTTCCGGCTTAGTACTGCTGTCATATGTTTTTGTGCCCCGGGGAAGCTGAAAGTTCGGCACCGATGCTTGCTTCATTATTCGGGGTCCAAAACAAGCCGGACCAGGTGGGCCTTGCTCTTCCAGGAGTTCAGACAGATAGATTCTGTCAAGCTTGTTGTAGACATCATGTGCTGGCAGCTGGAGAGCTCCCAGTCGGGATCCGCGCGCACCCTCGGACGCCATATGCACAAATCTTCGGTACCCGACCCTCTCCATGGCCGAGCAACCATCATCATACCGGTTAGCCCCCGAATTGCCTCCTTGTGGCTGAGCGGCATACCCGGCACCATGTTGTTGCCGAGGTGGGTTTGGTGCCGGATACCGAGGTTGCTGGTCTCGATCAGCCGGATGATCCCGACCGGCACCTTGATTACCCTAACCGGGATCGGGAGCTTCCCGACCGACATTGCCTTGCCCGGCTAGCTGCCTTTCGGCATAAGCCGGATCATACGCCTGCAGCTGCTTGTTTCTACCAGAGTTTACAATCCGGTCACGATCTCTGCCGACATGCGGCGATGAAGCCTGTCCCTTGGACATTCCACCGGCACCACCAGCCGAGTGAATGTACCGGGATCCACTAGCACCTGGAGGGTTTGCGTTAAAATATGCCTCATTCTGACGATTAGCAATAGCTACCAGTTCATTTACCCGGTCCTGCTGCCTACGACGAGCTTCACCGGTTAAGCTAGATAACTCGGCTACGGCTGCCTCTGCAGCCCTAAGGTTCTTGCCAGGAGTGCTATACCTAGGCTTATCAGCCGATACATGACTAGCAGTTCTACTTGATTTGGATCTACCATCTCTAGCCATTTCAGCATTGATGTCTCTACCTCGGTTACGCACCTCGTTCATGCGACTAGTAGTGTTTGCTACTGGAGTAAAACCATGACCCTTGTTATACTCACGGAGGGAGATGTCGAACTCTTGCCTGACTCGGGCTACCTCGATAGCCTCCTGAAGTATGCTCTGATGCTGCTCCTCCAGCTGAGCTTGCGCTAGAGCTGCATCTGCGCTGGGAGCAACTGGGGTGGCCAGCTTCTCGATTGCATCCTGAAGAGGACCCGGCACCACCGGCACACCTGATGTACCGGCGGATACCGTGCGGTTCTCGGGCTTCTCCAACGGCGGGCGCGCCGTTCTGGTGGATTTGGTGCTGGTGTCGGACTCACCGGCCACACCCCTAGTAGCAACAACCGGGGAGGTCATCATGACTTCCACGCAGCTAACGGGGCGAGCAGTACGGCGGCCGCGAGCTGCGCAGACTGCAGGAGGGTCCGCAGCGACATGCACCCGTTCGGGGTACCTGCAGACGATCTCGGTGGCGACGTAGACCTTAAGGTCGCCGAAGTTGATGAGGCAGCCGTTCCGCGGGAGCGGCTTGCTGCCGAAGCAGCCAGCGTTGTCGCTGATGACGTTCAGCGAGCCGACCTATGGACAAGGCCATAGACCACACGCTCGCCGGAGGCGATGACGGATCCTGCCCAGATGAAAACACCAGCCAGCGCTGCTGCTGGCCCCACGGTGGGCGCGAACTGTCATCGTGGTGAACTGACAGGTGCCATGGGATGGCTTAAGTTGGGGCCGATGGACGCTGTTGGCACCGGGGAGGGATGGTGCGTAGAATTACGCACACAGAAGTACACAAGCACACACACACAATTTACCCAGGTTCAGGGCCCTCGTGAGGAGGTGAAACCCCTACTCCTGCTTGTCTGAGTGTATAAGAATCACAATCCGGGTTACAGAGGAGCTCCTCGAGCTGTATGTCGAGCTGATGTCTAAAGTCTAACATTTGCTCTCCTTTCGTTGGTCAGTGCCAATGATCAGAGCTCTCTCTCTTTCCTACGAGGGCCTCGGACACCTTATATAATGGTGCCCAGGTTACAGTGCGGCTCTAACTACTGTGGCCATCCCTGGCTGGGGTCAGCCCCTGGTCGCCATGTCTCCTCTGCCCTGGACAGGACACTCCCTCCACTCCTATGCACTGCTCCCCCGTACCGCCCTGGTCAGCGGTATGGTGGAGACATATCACATCGTACTTGCGGTGCGACGCCATGTGATTGAAGGGATGGGACGCATGCCTTGACCATCAACCGAGATAAGGTGCCTCCTCCTTATCCGGCATAGCCATGCTTGATACACTTGACTCAGTTCGCTCCCTCTGCACATACGAGGAACCGTGAAGACAGTCCGACATACCTTTGTATGTCGGTCCTGATATGTCAGTTCCAATATGTCGGTTTATGCCAGCGTGGCTATCTCGACCATGCCGGTCCACCTTATGTTGGTCAACACTGACCCGGTCAACTCCGGGACTACACTTACTTCATTACCTTGACCCTATCCGGGGGTCGCCACCCGACATCACTTCCTTCCTAGTAAGTTTACCGACATAGAGCTCGAAACACACCGTTCGGGTGAACCGGAGGGAATCTTGTGAAGATTTTTGGTTTCCCATGTTCCTATGGCCTACCCTAACACAACCAAGCTAAAATTCCACTGGTATACCCACAGTCGACGTCGGTCAAAGGGGTAGACGGGAAGTTTGACTTTTTTCCACCGGGGTTTCGGTTTCACCGAAGCGGGCCTCTGGAGCATCGGAATCCCACAAAAACCTAGATAGTGCCATACCATATGCATACAAGTGTGATGGGAGGTGGATAGGGCCAAGATCCTACTCCAGAGTGTGGCCGGCTTAATCGGCATCACTTCGTCGTCCATAGTATGTTTATCGACTTATTAGAGATCAAAACTCACCCTTCGGGAGAACCGGAGGCAATCTTGTGAAGATTTTTGGTTTCCCATGTTCCTATGGCCTACCCTAATACAACCAAGCCAAAATTCCACTGGTCTACCCCCATTCGACGTCGGTCAAAGGGGTAGGCAGGAAGTTTGACTTTTGTCCATCGGAGTTTCAGTTTCGCCGAAGTGGGGCTCTGGAGCATTGGAACCCCACAAAAACCTAGATGGTGCCATACCATATGCATACAAGTGTGGTTGGAGGTGGATAGGGCCAAGATCCTACTCCGGAGTGTGGCCGGCTTCACCGGCATCACTTCGTCCTCCATAGTAAGTTTATCGACTTATTAGAGCTCGAAAATCACCCTTCGGGCGAACCGGAGGGAATCTTGTGAAGATTTTTGGTTTCCCATGTTCCTATGGTCTATACCCTAACACAACCAAGCAAAACAGTCCATTGGTCTACCCCCTTTCGACGTCGGTCAAAGGGGTAGACGGGAAGTTTGATATTTTCCCACCAGGGTCCGGGATTCACTGAAGCAGAGCTCTGGAGCATCAGAATCCCACAAAAATGTAGATGGTTCCATACCATATGTATACAAGTGTGCTGTGAGGTTGAGAGGGCCAAGGAACCTACTCCGAGTTGTGCCCGGCTTCATTGGCATCACTTCCTCCCTAGTAAGTTTATCGACATAGAGCTGGAAACACACCATTCGGGCGAACCGGAGGGAATCTTGTGAAGATTTTTGGTTTCCCATGTTCCTATGGCCTACCCTAACACAACCAAGCAAAAAAGTCCACTGGTATACCCACAGTCGACGTCGGTCAAAGGGGTAGAAGAGAAGTTTGACTTTTTTCCACTGGGGTTTCGGTTTCGCCGAAGCGGAGCTCTGGAGCATCGGAACCCCACAAAAACCTAGATGGTGCCATAGCATGTGCATACAAGTGTGGTGGGAGGTGGAGAGGGCCAAGATCCTACTCCGGAGTGTGGCCGGCTTCACCGGCATCACTTCGTCCTCCATAGTAAGCTTATTGACTTATTAGAGCTTGAAATTCACCCTTCGGGCGAACCGGAGGGAATCTTGTGAAGATTTTTGGTTTCCCATGTTCCTATGGCCTATACCCTAACACAACCAAGCAAAAACAGTCCACTGGTCTACCCCCTTTCGACATCGGTCAAAGGGGTAGACGGGAAGTTTGACATTTTCCCACCAGTGTCCGGGATTCACCGAAGCGGGGCTCCGGAGCATCGGAATCCCACAAAAACCTACATGGTTCCATACCATATGTATACAAGTGTGGTGTGAGGTTGAGAGGACCAAAGATCCTACTCCGGGGTGTGGACGGCTTCATCGGCATCACTTCCTGACTCGTAAGTTTATCGACTTAGAGCTCGAAACACACCGTTCGAGCGAACCGGAGGGAATCTTGTGAAGATTTTTTGTTTCCAATGTTCCTATGGCCTACCCTAACACAACCAAGCAAAAAAGTCCACTGGTCTACCCACATTCGACGTCGGTCAAAGGGGTAGATGGGAAGTTTGTCATTTTTCCACCACGGTCCGGGTTTCGCCGAAGCGGGGCTCTGGAGCATCGTTACCTGTTGGCTTATGTTGGGAGACCCCAAGAGGAAGGTATGATGTAGCACAGAAGAAGTTTTCCCTTGATTACAAAAACAAGGTAATTGAATCCAGTAGGACTTGGGGGAGGCTTAGCAAGGTGTCAACGGCGCCGTTTAACGATTATTGACGTGGACCTGCACACAATTACCAACAAACTACTTTGCCCCAACAAAACAGAGAAGTTGTCAATCTCTCCGGCTTGCCAACTGATATGTCTCAAACTTATCTACTTTTCCAAACACTTTGCTATTGTTTTGCCTCTGATTATTAATTAATTTGTTTCGAACTAACCCGAACTGACGATGTTTTCAGCAAAATTGTATTTGGTGTCTTTCTTTTGTGCAGGGTTCAGAAGTTCACGGAAAATTCCAGAAAAATTATAAAAAGGATTTTTGAAGAAGAATATGCCTCGGAAGCGGAAGACCCCGAAGGGGGGCCACCCCAGGAGCAGGGGCGGGCCCCACCCACGGGTGGCCCCTAGGCCGCGGCAGGGGGGCGCCCCTGCCCATGGGACCTCCTTTGGCGATCCCCCTTCGCTTATAAGCTCCCTCTCGACCTAAAACAACGGGGCCCCCGAACACTTTTTCCAGAAACCTTACGGAGCTCCGCTGCCATCACGAACCCTAAATTCGGGGTCCAGGATCGCTGTTCCGGCACCCTGCCGGAGTGGAGATCGCCGCCATCGTCACCGCCAACGCCTCTCCATCAACCATCCATGTCGTCCCCCTCCATGTGTGAGTAGTTCCCTGCTGTAGGCAAGGGGATGGAAGGGATTGAATAAGATTGCTCATGTAATTCGATGCCAAATTGTTAGGGCACGATGCCTAGTATCATCTATTTGTGTTAATCATCATTGGTGCAGCTAGTTATGCTTAATGCTTGTCACTTTGGGCCCGGGTGCCATGTTTTCAGATCTGAACACGTATGTTTGCATGAGTATAATTGTTGTTTGGATCCTATCTACTAGTTGTATGCACTTGTTGTCAACCGGAACCGGAGACCCCGAGTGACAGACACGGGGACATCGATGGGAATGGTTGGCAAATTGAGGGTTACATGTATTCATTGTTTGTTAATGCTTTGATCCAGTGTTCTATTAAAAGGAACACCTTAATTGCCATTTGTTCCTTAATTGTCCCGGCTGAAACCAGATGGCAGGACAAAAGATGCCGTGCAAGTTCTTATTGTAAGCACGTACGGCTAAATTAGGAATACATGCCTGTGACTGTTTGATACTTGGATGCTATTTATATATTTATTTGCTTCGTGCTTAGTTATGTTCATTTCATGAGCTATCTTATTCATGCAACGCCCGTCTATCCGTCCCTATGCCTACGGTGTGTTAATCCCGCTGTTTACAATCATTACTTTTACCGTCATCATTGCTGTCTTTATTTTATTACCACTGTTACTATTCTACTGCTGCCATCAAATCACTGTTACTACTGATAAATTGCTTCGAGAGAAATCCGTTTCAGGTGTGGTTGAATTGACAACTCAACTACTAAAGCTTATAAATATTCTTTGGCTCCCCTTGTGTCGATTCAATAAATTAGGGTCAAACTACCCGCGAAGACTGTTGTGATCCCCTACACTTGTGGGTCATCAAGACTATTTTCTGGCGCCGTTGCCGGGGAGCATAGCTCTATTTATAAGTTCACCTGGGAATTTTTTTGTCTGCTATAATTTACTCTTCATCATGAAGGGTAAGCGAGATCCTAAGTTTCCAATACTACCTTCCACCACAAGGAAAGGTACTGCTCTGAACTCTAAAGCTAGTCTTGATTCACCTACTGTTTTAAGTCAACTTCTTACACCACCTGTGAACGCTCGTCCTACTGTTGATGCTTTGCTTTCTGAGTCTGCTACTGCTTCTGATGAATTTGATGATGCTTCTGCTGTGCTTGATGATGCTGGTTCTTTAGGCCCGTTTTTAGAATCTCTTGTCACTAGATCTAAAGAAATTACAACGCTCAATGAAAATCTTACTACACCTGTTAGCTCTCCTAATCTATATAATTATGAGAGTAGGTATCCTGATGATTCCTACATTGATGTTAATGATGAGTTTATTAGACAATATATGGATTGTTTTGCTTCTAAAGATCCTCATGCTTTGAGGAAATTGCTTGAAAAGCATGCTGTTAAGAATTATTTTACACCTGATCCTAAGTTTGCTACCTCTCCCATATGCATTAAAGATGATGATTTTAATTTCTCTCTTGATCTTTCACTCATATCAAATGTTGAATCTGATCCTTTTTGTGGAACTAAGGATGACAATGTTGTAGAACACATGAATAAATTAGCCTCGCTTAGCCTTCTATTTTCTGATGATAAAAAGATACAGCGTTACTATTTAGTAAAGCTGTTTCCTTTCTCATTAAAAGATGATGCCAAAGCGTGGTACAATGCTTTACCTTATGGATCCATAAAAAGTCCTCAGGAATTGCTTGATGTTTTCTTTGCAAAATATTTTCCCGCTCACATGCAGCATGAGGCTTTGTACAGAATTTTCAATTTCAGACAATTGGAGGATGAGCATCTCCCTAAAGCTTGGGGAGATTCGGATCATTACTCAGGGCTCGGCCAGGGCATGATATTCCGAAGAATGAACTCCTTGATATATTATATAATGGACTAACTGTTGAATCTCGGACATACCTAGATAGCTTTGCTGGTTGTGTTTTCAGGAAAAAAGGACTGTAGATGAAGATGAAGAACTAATGGCTAAGATTGCTAAAAATCATGATGAATGGAGCATTCCTGAACCTCCTCCATTACCAACTCTGAAGAAAAGGGGAGTGCTCTTTGATGGGGGGATACTTTATAGGTAGGCCCATGGACCCGGAAAGTAGACCCGCCAAGACCAAGAAGGCCAAAGCCGAGTCACGTGTCAAGTTGCATGGGCTGGGCTGGAGACAAGCCGACCGAAGCCCATGATGAAGAAAGGACCCGTCCGGAAGGAATCCAAGTACAACCCGGAGCCTTAACTTGGAAGACCAATACGTAGAGTAGGACTCCGTGTTCTAGTGTGACTCGGTGTAACCTGTAAGTCCAGGGACCCGGCAGCCTTTATAAGCGGGGTCCTGGACCTTAGATCGACGAGTTCTAAGTTCTAAGCAATTCTAGTATAGAGAAACACCTAGTCGCCAGATCCCCAGAGAGGAGCCGGAACCCTGTAATCGATATCAGATCCAGAGCAATAAAGAGAAGTAGGAAGTAGGTCTTTACCTCTAACCAAGAGGGGCCGAACCTGGGTAAATCTGTGTCCCTGGGCGAGATTAATCTCTCCTACGTACTTCAAGCATCGATGGCCCCCGAACTCACCTTCCTGGAGGAAGGACTTGCCGTGACAACCCCACGACAGTTGGCGCCTACCGTGGGGCCGGAGAAGCGTGGAGTCGAGATTGTGGGAGCCGCTCGCCGGGCCATAGAGAAACTCGCCATCGGGCGAGTCTACACTGATGAGCATGGAGAAACAGAAATCGATGACTCTGGTTGGACTTCAGATATGCATGAAGTCGACGAGGGTTATCAGCTTGTCTTTGGAGGAATCAACGTGTTCGTCGGCATGGTATGCGCGTCGGGTCTTCGCGCGAACTCGACGGAATCTGTATCAGAGCCAACAGTTGTTGTCGAGTCCGACGGAGAGGAGTCGGTCGGCACGTCAGAACTCGGCATCATCGCCGAGTCAGAGGAACATCTTGCTGTCAACCATGAAGAGGAGTCGCTGGCGGAGCCATGTATAGAGCCAGGTTATGACGCCGATTCAGAGTCTATCTTTCCCTTGTTCGAGGATAGGCTTGGGTATGGAATTGAGGAAGAGGACTACGAGGAGTCGCCAGTTCGCGCTCGCGTCGTCGGAGTCTACATGTCTGGAAACGGCGGCAATCAGTTTGATCCAACTCTGTTAACAAAGGAAATCAATGCAAGCAATGCAGCTGAGCGGGCGGCCGAGTTAGCCAGTGCGCGTTCTGCGATGGAGAGGCAATTAGCAGAGATCAACGAGGAAAATCGCAGGTTAGCGGAAGAGCGGGCCCGGGTCCAGACTGAAGCCCAGGTCCTGCGGAGTCGCCAGGAGGAACTCACCTCGATCCAGCATCGCAGAGCCAGGAGTCGCCTGCGCGGAGGAGCCATTGTCAACCCTATTGCTTTGTTCACCTCACCCACTGGTCCAGGCGCAGGAGCCGGGCTGGGGAGTTCATCAGCTGCAGGAGGCAGCGCAGGGGGAGGAGCAACACCGCCACCACCACCACCACCAGAAGGACCAGGTGGCAGCCGTACCAATGGACCACCACCTGAAGGAGGAGTCGGAGGAGGAGCAACAGGTGGTATGGGACCTCCACCTGGCAGGTTCCGTACTCCAGAAGGGCATTACTCTAACCCAATGGACAATCTTCACGCAGCAACAATGAGATTAGAGAATATCGAGATACCAGAAGGACCAGCGGGCCAGGAGACCCGCCGTGCTATCGAGATGTTGAAGACAGCAATGACTCAGCAAGCTCTTTACCCAACATTTCCAGATGCAAGCAGGCTGCATTAGACACCGTTCAACTCGGGTACGAGGAGTCGGCATGACGAATCTCACCCGGCCAACTCTACAAGTGCAAGGCGCCGTGAGCAGGAGAGGAATAGGGTCATTATACCAACTGCATCACGAGCTCAGTTAGTAGTTGATGAAGCAAGACAGCGACGAGAAAGGGAGGCGGCCAGGACTCGGGAGGCTGAGAGGGACAGAGCCCTAGCTGGTGCAGATAACCAGCCTCAGCCGACCCGGGCGCACACAGAGGTGACTTTTCCTGGTACCTCTCCCACACTGACAGGACCAGAGTGCCTGTCAGATGCCATCAGATCCGAGTCTTTCCCCAGCGACTTCAAGGACCCGACCTCTTGGTTGGGTACATACGAGATGGCGATGAGTATTCGCACTGCCACAGGTAATTTGTGTGCCAAATTTATGTATCTTATGATGGAGGGAGCAGCCAAGGTGTGGATGCGTAACTTGCCTCCTAGATCAATCAATTCTTGGGAGCAGTTGAAGTCAGCCTTTGTTCAGAACTTCCAGGGAACATGCAAAAAGTTGAGTACCATAGAGGATTTAGAGCGATGTGTTCAGAGAAAGGGCGAGTCTGCAAGGCACTGGATGAGGCGAGTCTCGGAGATAATTAACTCATCACAAGGACTCCCAACAATTTCAGTGCTAATGGCAATGGAAAGGAACTGCAGCTACAATCCCTTGAGCTGGAAGCTAGGTCGTATGAAGGAGAGCCTGAATCAAGGTATTCCCCTTACGATTGGTGAGATCATGGCAGGTGCTAATAAGCACGCTGCCACAGACAAAACAAAGGATCAGGAGGAAGGGACTAAAGGACAAGGTGGCAATGGTCAGAATCAGAGCCAGAATCAAAACCAGAATCAAGGTGGTAGCAAGCGGCCACATGGAGATAACTCTGACCTAGTGGCTAACACAAATACTGGGGTCAGACGCAAGGACAATAATTCTCACGGATACCAAGGCCGTACTCCAAGCACAGAGGAGGTCTTGAGGATTCCATGCCCTAAACACGCCAAGAACGGCAGATGCGGCCATACCTTGGGACAGTGCGTAGATTTGCAGCGTGCCGGGTTCCAAGGGCCAGGAAACAGAGGTAACAACAACGGGTATAGAGGAAACAATGATGGTGGACGACCTGGCAACCAGGGTGGAGGAGGCGGCAATAACCCTAACCAACCTCAGGGAGGAGGTAACCAACAGGGCGGGTTCCAGCAGAACCCGAAGCAACTTCAGGATAACAATGGGCAGTATTATGTCACAACTCGGCCACAGAACCCGAGTCGTGGCAGTTACCATGTCTTCACAACAAGTACGTCCAAACGTTCCAAGAAGTTAAAGGTTAGAGCTGTTAACGCAGTAGAGCCGGCCCTTCCACAGTGGCTCAGGTGGTCAGAGCAAACCATCACATGGAGTCGGGCAGATCATCCACCAAGAGTCGACGACCCAGGACAGCTAGCCTTGGTGGTGGCACCTCAAGTTGGGGGCTATACATTGAACAAAGTGCTTATGGATGGTGGAAGTAGTATCAACATCTTATATTATGACACATTCAAGAGGATGCAGCTGCAAGATAGACAGCTAATTCCAACAGAGACAGTGTTCCATGGGATAGTACCAGGGAAATCGGCCAAACCCATTGGTAAGATTTACCTTGAGGTTGCTTTTGGTACAGTGGAGAATTTTCGTTCAGAGATTATGCCTTTTGAGGTAGTGGATCTTAAGAGTCCATACCATGCTCTCTTTGGTCGACCAGCATACTTTAAGTTTATGGCCAGGCCATGCTATGTCTACTTGAAGCTCAAGATGCCAGGTCCAGCAGGAGTCATTACAGTTAATGGCAGCAGACAGATGGCATTGGAGTGTGAGTTAGGTGATGCAGCTATGGCTGAAACAGCTTGTGCTCAAGAGGAGCTGAAATTTTACAAGGCAAACGTGGACCCGGAGGACAACTCGGTCCTTAAGAAACCGGCCACAGAGGAGAAGATGAAATTCAAGTCAGCGCAGGACACAAAGCAAGTCGACTTCACCCCTGGTGATTCTTCCAAGCAGTTCACCATTGGGGCACACCTCTCTGATAAATAGGAAAGCGCGCTCGTCGAGTTCATCCGTGAGAATCGGGATGTCTTTGCATGGAAACCATCTGACATGCTAGGAGTCCCGAGAGAACTCGCCGAGCACAGCTTACATGTTAACCCTAATGCAAGACCAGTCAAGCAGGGTCTGCGCAAGTTTCATGATGACAGGAGGAAAGCCATAGGAGAAGAGGTGGCTCGGCTCCTCGCAGCCGAGTTCATCAAGGAAGTCTTTCACCCAGAGTGGGTGGCCAACCCAGTGTTAGTACCAAAGAAAACAGGAGAGTTGCGTATGTGCATCGACTTCACGGGCCTAAACAAGCATTGCCCTAAGGACCCGTTCGCACTACCTCGTATAGACCAGATCATTGACTCCACAGCGGGGTCAGAGTTACTTTGTTTCTTGGATGCATATTCAGGGTACCACCAGATCAGACTCAACGTAGAGGATGAGCTGAAAACGTCTTTCATTACGCCCTTTGGAGCATTTTGCTACACAACAATGCCCTTTGGACTCAAGAACGCAGGGGCTACATATCAGAGATGTATCCAAAATTGTTTCAAGCAACAGATTGGAAGGAATATTCATGCTTATGTGGATGATGTAGTGATCAAGTCTCAGAAGGCCGACTCTCTGATAGCAGACCTGACAGAAACCTTTGATAACCTACGCAAGTACAAGATGAAGCTCAACCCAACCAAGTGTGTTTTTGGAGTCCCTACGGGCAAACTCCTAGGCTTCATTGTTTCAGAGAGAGGCATTGAAGCAAACCCAGAGAAAATCAAGGCTATTCACAATCTGCAGAAGCCGACTTGTCTAAAGGACGTTCAGAAACTCGCTGGTTGTGTAGCAGCTCTTAGTAGATTCATCTCAAGACTCGGAGAGAAGGCGGGTCCTCTCTACCGACTCTTGAAGAAGTCAGACAAATTCATATGGGACAAAGAAGCCGACAATGCTTTTGAAGGATTAAAGAAAACCTTATCATCAGCACCAGTACTTGCAGCTCCTACAGATAAGGAGCCCATGCTATTGTATGTTGCTGCCAATGAGAGAGTGGTCAGTGCAGTAGTAGTGGTGGAATGATCAGAGGAAGGAAAGGAGTACCCAGTGCAGAGGCCTGTTTATTACATCAGTGAAGTCCTCACAGAGTCAAAACAAAGGTACCCTCAATGGTAGAAGCTAGTCTATGGAGTTTTTCTTGCAAGTAGGAAGCTCAAGCATTATTTTCAAGAGCATCCAATCAAAGTGGTGAGTTCAGCACCACTAGCAGACATTATACGCAACAGCGACGCAACAGGACGAGTCGCCAAGTGGGCAATAGAGCTGGGTCCTTATCATATCACATATGAGCCCAGAACAGCAATCAAATCTCAAGCTTTGGTTGACTTTGTCAATGACTGGACTGATTGCACGTCCTCACCAAGTTCGCCTTGCACCAAGTATTGGACAATGCACTTTGACGGGTCCAGACAGCTAGAAGGCTCAGGAGCCGGCGTGGTTTTAACTTCACCTAAAGGAGATAAGTTGGCATATGTCCTTCAGTTGCATTTTGATTGTACAAACAACATGGCAGAGTATGAGGCTTTGCTACATGGCCTACGTTTGGCCAAGGAGATGAACATCAAGCGTATCAGGTGCTTCGGAGACTCGGATCTCGTAGCTCAGCAAGTGTCTGGAACCTGGGACTCGAAGGATGCAAACATGGCGGCTTATAGAAGAGCAGTCAAACAGATAGCCGGGTTCTTTTCTGGTTATCAAATGGAGCATATTGACAGACGCAAGAACGAGGCCGCAGATGCGTTATCACGACTCGGCTCTCGTCGAGAGAAAGTACCACCAAATGTATTTGTGGACGAGCTTCATCACCCATCAGTCAAGTTGCCCACAGAGGAGGAGTTAGCCTTCCCAGATCCAGAATCGGCGCTTGTTGCAGCAGTGCGGGCAACCCCAGCATGGACAGAGCCCTACCTTGCATATCTCCTGAGGGGTGAGCTCCCACAGGATGAAGTCAAGCGAAAGCAACTCATCAGGCGATGCAAGTCCTACACAGTCATTGATGGCGAGTTGTACAGAAGGAGCGTCACTGGAGTCTACCAGAGGTGTGTGTCTCCAGAGGAGGGCAAGCAAATATTGCAAGAGATTCATGCAGGTGATTGTGGTCATCATGCATCCACTAGATCCTTGGTGTCAAAAGCTTTCAGACACGGGTTCTTTTGGTTAACAACACATTTGGACGCAGAGAAGATAGTTCGAGTCTGTGATGGATGTCAAAGGTACGCAAGGTAAGACCACGTGCCAGCGCAAGAGCTCGGAACTATTCCTATCACTTGGCCGTTTGCAGTTTAGGGGCTTGACATGGTTGGTCCTTTCTCAAAGTCGCCTTGTCAGAAGACCCATCTGCTAGTAGCAGTTGACAAGTTCACCAAGTGGGTGGAAGTGGAACCCGTCAGCAGAGTCGACGGTGCATCAGCTGTGATATTCTTCAAGAAAATAGCAACACACTTTGGATACCCTCACAGCATCATTACAGACAATGGTACCAACTTATTAGTTGGAGAGATGGCCAAGTTTTGCGGTGAGAACAACATTAGACTCGACCTAGCCTCAGTGGCACACCCACAGTCCAATGGACAGGCAGAGAGGGCAAATCAGGAGTTGCTGAAGGGAATTAAGCCTCGGCTCCGAGTCCCTTTGCTAAGAGCCGCCGGATGTTGGGTTGAGGAGTTGCCAGCAGTACTTTGGAGTATCAGAACGACTCCCAATAGATCCACTGGCTTCACACCTTTCTTCATGGTATATGGAGCAGAAGTCGTCCTGCCAAGTGACTTGTTGCATGACTCGCCACGAGTCGCCAATTACGTTGAGACAGAAAATGAACTCGCTCGCCAGGACTCGGTGGATGCACTCGAGGAAGCAAGGGAGTTAGCCCTTGAGAGATCAGCAGTGTATCAGCAAGACTTGCGGCGATATCACGCACGTAGAATCAAGACTCGGACTTTCCAGGAAGGAGACTTAGTGCTTCGCCTTGTCCAGAATAGGGAAGGGATGCACAAGTTATCTCCACCATGGGAAGGACCGTTCGTCATAAGCAAGAACTTGCACAACGGATCGTACTATCTAATTGATGTGCGAGAGCCGGCGAGTGAAAGTAAAGGAGCTAATACAGCTCATATGCTAGATCCTTATGCAGAGGCAAAGAGGCCTTGGAACATAGCTCAGTTATGTCCATATTATACTTAAGTTGTAATAGTTTTATGAGTTGCAAGGCAAAGAGCCCAGTGAGCCATGCCTAGATGTAATCGAATTGTTATGATCAAATGAAATAAAGCCGGCTTTTGTGAACATGAGTCCTTTAGTCGAGTCACCCAGTGAGTGCGCTTTGTTCTTTAAACTTTGATCATCAGGTTCTTGGGGGCTTGCTTTTCAGTGAAAAAAGTTAAGCTTAAACTCTTGGCCCCGGCACAGTAGCCAAACTTTTCCTAATTTTCTCGCTGGTAAGTTAGATGCATCCTGCACAATATGACTAATCTACAGGCATGATTTGTCTCCGACTCTCATGAATCCTAAGGGACATGAGTCGTTAGGAGCTTATCAGCACAAGCTGTAAGAGGAGTCATGCAGGGCCTACTTATTCATCAGTGGGTAATTAGATGGGTTATAAGAACCACAGAATTACTTGCATAGATGACACACATCAATCTCATAGTTTAACAAGCAAGTCATCATCAGCCGATTGGCACAATTCAAGAACAAGGTAGTTCAAAAACCTAACAAGGCTTAAGCACCAGCAGTGCATAATTACAAAGTTTCAATAGCAGCACAGCATTACATAGTTATCAAAAATCATCCAAGGGATGATCCTTGGGAGGAGCCAACTTCTCAGCTGGAGTTGGGGAGTCCTTCTTCGCAGGAGATTTGTCTTTTGCTTGAGCAGCAGAAAGAGGAGCCGGCTTCAAAGGAGGCTTGGTGGCGACTCTCTTCGTTTGAAAGCCAGTACCCTTGGGACTCCTCATGTGTTTAGCAAGCTCTGCTTGTTTCTGGGCGTCTCCAGAGATAGCTCTAGAAGGAGTGGCCGCAGCAGGAGTCTTAAGTGTGGGCTCTGCACCAGGAACAGGAGCCGCAGGCGATGAGGAACTTGGACCAGTAGAAGAAGAGGGGACACCAGCTGGGTCCTGTGATGGGCGGCCAAAGTTTACTATAGCAGGAGTTTCTGGAGTGACTCTTTTGTTCTCCAAATCATAGTGATGAACCCATACCTCAGGGTCCATCTTATTGGCAATCTCGCAAGCATATGGCCGCACCAATTTCTCTTCAGCCTTGAAATCATCTTGGGTAAAAGGTTTGCCATCCTCATATTGCTCTGGCTTCCCCATGGTAAGTTAGGCCAGCTCTATGACAGTTGGATAATAACTATGGGCTAAGGCCAAGATCCTGATGGAGGCTCTCCTCAATGAAGACTGTTTCCACAGCCGCATATAGCCTGGTGCCCTAGACAACTCGTCCACCAGGCGCTCAGGCTCTTTGGGGCATTTCCCCTTATGGTTCAGATATTTCACCACTGCGCGGGCTCCCTCTTGCAGCCCGTGACAGTGATCAAGCATCTCAGATAGTTGCTTGCTGGTGGGCAATTTGAGCTTTGGGGAGTCGGCCCCTGTAGAAAAGAAATCAAAGGGTGATTGTTGGTCTAAAAGCAATTCAGAAAGGTGCAAAAAGGAGGCAGCAAAGTTTTAAAGCTTACCAAATATATGCTGGCACATGGCCCCAATGCCTTTGCGGCAGGTGTCGAAGACAGCCTTTAAAATCATTATGTGCCTTTTGGGCAATCTTCTTGGCCTCAGTAGATTCTTTTTCAACTTGCTCCAGTTGAGCAGACAAAGTCTTCAGATCCTTCTCAAGCTGAAGGGAGTGTTCTTTTTGGCCATGGCAGACCTGGCACTGGCAGCTGCTGGTCCTCAAGCTCTTCATGTCTCTCTTCATCTTGGAGACAATGCACTGCAATCACAAGTCATAAAGCAGAAGTAAGCTTCACAAGTCAAGTAGAGAGCTCATGAGCTCCAAGTCGTCACAAGTTAACAACTTGGCGCTTGGGGCTTACTCGCAGAGCAAGAAATTTTTCAAGTTAAGTAATCAGTAAGTTACATATATTGGTAGCCTCCAAGTCGTCTGCAGGCTGACAACTCGGCGCTTGGGGGCTACTCGTGGAAATTTTTTGGGTCTACGACCCGACAGAAAGTAATTAGCAGCCCCGAGTCCTAGTAGAGCTAAGGACTCAGCGCTTGGGGCTACAGTGGGCAAATTTTCCTATAAAGCAGTTGAGTTCAGTCCAAATCAAAGCACCTATCTAGGCACAAGTCACCACAGACAGGTGCTTGGGGGCTACTGGATAGGATGATGCCAGGAAAGCAATAAACGAAGGTAGAAGTCAAAGAACTTACATTGTGAATCATATGGAGAATCTAAGAGCAGATTTGCTCATCGTCCTTTCAGCCTTGCAGATTGCATCGTTCAAGTCAATGGCTCAGCAAAGGCTTCAGAAAAGGACATATTATCAGCCACCCGGAGTCGGTGTAGTCAGTTGATGACTTGACCTTGATATTTGGAGAAGTTGTAGGAGTCGGCTTCACAGGAGCCGGATGAGTTTGAGGCGCGGTATCAGGAGTCGCAGCACCAGAGCAGGGCTGGACTATTGTTGGAGTCGCCGCCCGAGTCCTTGAAGGGGACTCGGGAATGGTAGGAGTTGTAGTTGCACCAGCTGATGCAGCAATGGAAGGACCTGTCGTCGTGCTGGTCGTTTAAGAGGCCGAAGGAGGGACAGGTCCACGCCCAGAGGTAACATCAACCATGCCTGGGAGCTTGGTCACTTTAGCACAAGGCCGAGCCCTAAAATATACAAAGATAGAAGTCAGCATCAGACTTAGTGAAAAGGGAAAAAAGCAGAAGTCATTGAATACAAGTACAGAAATAAAGGAGTCTTACCCAACATTGGTCTCCAGGTCCAAGGAGGCCTGAGAGTTTGAGGAAGGCATCGACATCCCGGAGTGATAGGAGTCGTCCTTGTGGGGAGGAGAAGCCGATTTCCGCTGGTGCGAGACTGGCAGAGGCTCAGGAGCATCTGCAGGCCCATCGGAGCGCAGCTTCCTCTTCCTGGCGGCAATAACACTCTGCATGTGTTCCTCAGGCTTAGTAGGTGAGCGAGAGGACCCAAGGACTCGTGAGAGTGGTACCTTGGGAATAGCCTCTCGAGATCCATTATTGTTAGAGGCTGGGGAAGAAGAAGAGTGACTCCTGGCTGAGGACTCTTCAGACAGCGATGGCTGAGCAGCAGCAGAAGTGGTGTCAGCTTGTCTAGTGACGGGAGCCTCTGGAGAGGACTCGTCATCGTCAATCTCCTCCACAATGGGAGCCTCCTGAGAGGACTCCCTTCAATAATGTTCTCAGTTGGAGCCTCTGGCGAGGACTCCTCATCGGCAGCATCATCTTCAGCAGGAGTCTCCTGCGAGGACTCCTCGTCATCATTGTCAGTATCTGCTGCCACAGCAGTTTGATCTGTGGCAGGAATCTCCTCTTCAGCCTCAGCCTCGGCTTCAGCTTTATTTTTAGTACCAGCTCAAGAGGCCGGCTTCCAGAAGGAGTCGGTGAGCTGCAACAGAGTCAACAAAAGTGAGTTAGTAAGCAATACAAGTGAGATCAAGATAGAAATAAGGTAGAGAATGAGGCTTGCGTCGGGAGCTGGGTTGGTAGAGCAGAATGGCTGGAGCCCAAAATGGGCTTGGTCCTTCACCGGCCTCCCAGTCAGCTTTTTGATAAGCCGACCAAGCTCGGGTCCATCAGACAGTTGCTCCGTCACCCGGAGGTCATCGCCAGCGCAACGAGTGTATGAGCATATCAGCCGAGTCCTAGGACTCAGAGGCTGGATTCTCCAAGTGGTCCAACAGCGGACCAGGTCCATGTTTTCTAGGTTATGGGACAAGAGGGCCCGGATTCGAGTGATCAGAGACTCGACTCTTGGCCGGGCGGCCTCTGAGCACCAAGCTTTCATAAGAGGAGTCGCCTGGAGGCGATCCTCAGAGAACAAAGGAAGTTTGGGTTCACCTGCAGGGGAGGTATCCTTGCAGTAGAAGAAGGTTTTCTGCCAGTCCTTGATACGGTTGGGGAAGACTAGCTTGGGAAAGACAGAGTGGAGGCGCCGTTGAAGAGCAACGGCGCCACATTGGAGGAGAGGGCCCCCAGAAGTCTCGGGCTGAGGGTTGCAGTAGAAGAGTTCAAGCCAGAGATTGAGATCGGGCTTAATTTGGAGGTAATCCTCACACAAGTCCGAAATTGGAAAGAGTGAGAATGGAATTAGGAGCCAGATCGTGAATCCGCAAAGTGATAGAGATCGAGGAGTTGGCGGAAGAAAAGATCACCGGGGGGAGAAAAAACCGCGGAACAGATGCTCCGTGAAAACCACTACCTCGCCCTTAGCGGGAGCGGGAACAATTTCATCCCCTGGGCTCGAGCTTGAGCGTTGGAAGGAATCAAACCTGTGAGCCGATGTGTCTTCAATTGCTCGGTCCTGACCGTAGATCCACCCCAATCGGCAGAAATCGAGAGTTTGGAAGAGGTTTTGCGGCGGCGGCGGCGGCAATGTCCACCGTCCTGCTCGACTGAGGAGGCCTTGGCTTGGGTGCGGTCTTTGCGCGCTTTGGGTGCCATGGCGTGCGGGCGGTGTGTGCTGAGCGCGGGAAAGGTGAGCGCAAAGAGAAAGGAGAGGATTGAGCTGAAGGGGCAAGTGAAGCCTCGAACCTAACCCTTCAATATTATAAAGGGGGTAAAACCCTAGATAGTTACAGAGTGGGTCCACAGTAAACTGTGGATAACGTTATCAGTGATAAACGGATTCAGCGATAACAGTCAGAAGGAACATATCAGAGAAAAGTCAAAGTCACAGAAGTGGAAGAAGCCGGCTTGTCCTAGAAGTGCGAGTCCTGTGATAAGTGAAAGTCAAGTTATTCAGTCCCTTGTTCGCAAGAGTCACCGGCAGACTCCGGCCTGTAGTGACAAAGGCAAGATGGTGGGGCTTGAACAAGGAAAAGGATGGATTCAGTTTATGTGTGTATTATGTTTTATGCAGGAATTCATCTTGGAGCCAGCAGCAAGCGACTTGGAGCCTATGGCTCAAGTGGAAGGAGTCGACCCAGGAGTCGAACCAATGATTGGAGGAAGTCGCCAAGCTGCGCCAAGATAAATTCGGGGGCTACTGATGGGGGGATACTTTATAGGTAGGCCCATGGACCCGGAAAGTAGACCCGCCAAGACCAAGAAGGCCAAAGCCGAGTCACGTAGTACAAGTTACATGGGCTGGGTTGGAAGACAGTCCGATCGAAGGCCCATGATGAAGAGAGGACTCGTCCGAAAGGAGTCCAAGTACAACCCGGAGCCTTAACTTGGAAGACCAAGACGTAGAGTAGGACTCCGTGTTCTAGTGTGACTCGGTGTAACCTGTAAGTCCAGGGACCCGGTAGCCTTTATAAGCAGGGTCCTGGACCTTAGTTCGACAAGTTCAACCAGTAGAGAGAAACACCAAGTCGCCGGATCCCCAGAGAGGAGCCGGAACCCTGTAATCGATATTAGATCCAGAGCAATAAAGAGAAGCAGGAAGTAGGTCTTTACCTCTAACCAAGAGGGGCCGAACCTGGGTAAATCTGTGTCCCTAGGCGAGATTAATCTCTCCTACGTACTTCAAGCATTGATGGCCCCCGAACTCACCTTCCTGGAGGAAGGACTTGCCGTGACAACCCCACGACAACCCTTGTACCCTAGCCGCCGCGCCTCCCCTCCTCTCCCTCCTCTCTCCTGCAGCTGCTTGGCGAAGCCCTGCAGGAATTCTCCACCATCAACGCCACCACAACCGTCGTGGTGCCGAGATCCATCTAGCCACGTCCTTCTCGCTTGCGGGATCAAGGAGAGGACGTCTACATCGAGCCGTACGTGTGGATACCGTGGAGGCGCTGCTCGTGCGGTGCTCCATCGGATTGGATCGCGTGGATAATACATCTCCTCGCGACTAGATGAGTCTAGTTGCAGGGATCGACAGACCAACCCCTGCATCGACAAAATGCTTTGAACATTCTTCGAGGGTAAGAGATTGGATCTCATCTTCGCTACCTTCGTCTAATAGATCTAGATCCTTGGGGTTTCTTCCGCTTGTTTCGTAGGAAAATTTTTGTTTTCTATGCAACGACCCCTTCACTTGGGTCCCTCCCTGCGTCTTTTTTGTTGTTCCTTGTTCGTTCTTCACGCCCGCTCGCCGGAGGATCGGTGCCCTCATACCTAGGCAGGGAGAGGAAGGGTTCCTCTCCCCCCGCTTGGAGCGTGGTCGCGAGACGGCAGGAGCACGGTGCTCATCTTTGCAGGTGGTTCTCCGACTTCTACCGTGGCAGTTCTTCTTCAACGAATCTTCTCATCGCCGTCCTCATCCAGCAGCTTATCTCTTCGTGGGGTGGATCCGTGGTTGGCGACAAGACTTCTCAAGGTGAGCTAGTTGCAGCATGCGGCTGGGCTCTGTTCTAGCCTAGGGACAGCCGGGTTCCTGGTCCACTCTTTGCTCAGTGTGAGCTTCTCCAATGTCGGCGGTGCGGCGCCCTTCAAGCCAGGGCGAGGGGGCAGGGGTCCCTCTCCGTTCATGGAAGAGTGTGGTTAGACAATGTCGTGTTTCCTCTTGGTGCAGACAGCGATGACCACTTCGTTGTCGATGCTTCTACCTCAAGATCCTCCTTCGTCGCTCCCTGGTGCTTCGTTCATGTTAGAGGGCATCGATATCTCCAGCTGGACTTTCTCATGTCTTTTGCTTATGTTGCTGTAGTATCTTTGTGTGTAACCTGGTTCACAACATCTTTGTATCAAACCTTCCGTTGTGGGCTTTATTAATTTAAAGCTGGGCACTTGTGTGCCTTTTATCTAAAAAAATGTTTCTTGTAGGGGTGTCCTCCGCTGGCTTATATGTCCGACACGATGGGAGTAGCATGTCCAATGTGTGTGATAGTTACATGACATTGTGGCGCAGCGATAAAGCCATGATCTAACGTCCCATTTCAGCCACGATACAGCCATTTGGTGCATTGTGACCTGGTCTGGTTCTAGGCTCCAAGCTTGTTTGGTCTTCCCGAACGATGATCTTCTTTTGGTGATCCCTTTTAGACGCAAAGTCCTCCAATGAAGACTAGTCTTCGATGTCCTCGAAAGGAGTCGGTGGAACATCCTGAAACGAAGCGATTATACCTATGGGGACTCAGATGGTTCCCCTTGATTGGTTTCAGTGCATTTAGGCACAAACTTGAGGAGTCGAAACCCCTCTTTTTGTCGTTTTGAGGCGGCACTAAGCCTCGTGTTCGTCTTACAACGCTTACGCAATTTCTCGCGCACGCCCAAGTACTCTTCGTCCGTGTGGACCGAACGGTAGACATGTTTGGAGCTTGGAATGAATGTGGGGTCATCCTCTTCGCGCCTAAGGAGGTAGTTGTCGAATGCATTGTGCCACACGTGTGGCGCATGCCTACAACACATATCGTGGAGGACCGATCTTCGTGGTATGACTTAGAAGTCCCGAATAACGTGTCATGATTGTGGACCGCACCTCTCACAAGGCACAAAGTCTTATATAGGGGCATAGCTGAGTTAGGACAATTACTAGCCACTATCTCACCGATAATAAGAAATTATCCCTAGTGTCACCAACTAGTAACCTAATCTTGATAACTTGGTAATGTTAGCCTTCATTGCGTTGTTGGAACGAGTCATCTTTGGCCTCGATGGTTGGCAAGCCTGTTATTCGACTCTTCGGTGGGGTCGGCAATTCGTAGTCCGGATTAGGAATCTACTCGGCCAAGGATGGCCTCCTTGCTCTTGTGTGGGCTTATTAGAGTTTCACCTTTCACTTGGTCCATAAATTAGCCTGTTGGGCCTATTTGATAATCTTCCCGTCGTCAGGTGCAACGCGCGCGGGGGAGGGGGGGGGGGTGACGACAATCGTCTGGGGCGGGGAGGTGTAGCCGCGACCGGCTGTAGCGGAAAATGGGAGCGACGTCGCGCCGCGTCTACAGTAATATAACAGGATAAGAGAAGAAAAGGGCATCATGTAATGACATTTAGTCCCTTGAATAGTGGGTTTAAATGGCTCTAACGACACATATAGATTTTCTCAAAAAAAAAAAATGACACATATAGAAGTATGTGGAAGTTCTGATGGCATTTTATTAAATTGAAAGTGGCATTTCTCGAATTACTGAAAATTGCATTAGTATATACCCAATTAGCAATGGAAGTAATTTTTTGAGGAATACCGTTAAATTAGTTAGTTCTTAGCGTCGATTCAGATAAAACAATCTCTCAGTAGTCATCTAAAATAGCAAGACTGTATCTAATTAGCTTTCAATTTCGTCAACATGAATTTGAAAGAAAATTTTGCTCAACATGCACGGTGATCGTTGCATGAGTACATATGCAGGTAGTGACAAGCTGGATAAGGCTCTCAGCAAAGAAAAAAAAGCTGGATAAGGCTCTCGCAGCTGTAGTTGTTTCAGTCCGAGCATATCTCTCAGCAAAGAATCCATTCCGCCGATGCAGAAGTTCGTCGCCGAGCCACTCAGTCTAATCTCCAGTGTCTCTTCTCAGTTTGTCCGTTTCTCAGTCTGCGTCATCCCTTCGATGCAGGCCAGCTATCTCGCATCACGTGCATGGCGCATGCCACCACGTCACCATGCATGCATGCGGTGCCTCTGCCGCATGCTCTGTCCACGTACGCACCCCGACCTCCACCTGGCCGCGCGCATGCATGGCTCCACGTCCTCCTCGCCACCCCCTATATATACCACAACGTACTCACTCTCCCAGGGATCACCAACAATCCAACATCATATCGATCACAATGAAGCCCGCAGCAGCAAGATCGCCATTGCTCGCGCTAGCCTTCGTCCTCTGCCTCTGCCTCTCCCTCGCACTCGCGTCGAGGGAGGAGGAGGCAGGGATGAGGAGGCGGGAGGAAGGAGGACGGGAAGAACATCGGCACGAAGGACACGAAGGGGGGCGGTCCAGCGGCGGCGGCCGGCCGTACCACTTCGGCGAGGAGAGCTTCCGTCCCTGGACGCGCACCCAGCACGGCCACTTCAGGGTGCTGCAGCGGTTCGACCACGAGCTGCTCCGCGGCTCCGTCGGCGACTACCGCGTGGCGTACCTGGAGGCGGCGCCGCGCGCGTTCCTGCAGCCCAGCCACTACGACGCCGACGAGGTCTTCTACGTCAAGGAGGGTGAGGGCGGCTGGTGCTGCTGAGGAAGGGGAAGCGGGAGTCGTTCTGTGTCAGGGAGGGCGACGTGATGGTCATCCCGGCGGGTTCCATCGTGTACTCCGCCAACACGCACCGCTCCAAGTGGCTCCGCGTCGTCATGCTCCTCAACCCCGTCTCCACGCCCGGCCGCTTCGAGGTCAGCGGCGGCGGCGACCGGAGCACTCACGCATGCTCTCGATCTCTTGTGCAATTTCGTAGTACAACCCCATTATATATGATGTGTACGTGCATGTGCAGGAGTTCTTCCCTGTTGGGGGCGAGGGCCCGGAGTCTTTCTTCAGCGCCTTCAGCGACGAGGTTCTCCAGGCGGCATTCAACGTACGCATCCGATCACCGGCACAGCGGCACTGTTTATTTTTTCAGCAGATCAAGCACTAGTTTCATCTCGATCTTAATTCGGTGGAAATTTTCATGTATTTGGCAGTCACGCCGGGAGGAAGTGGAGAAGGCTTTCGAGAGGCAGAGCGAGGGGGAGATATGGCAGGCCTCCGAGGAGCAGATCCGGGAGCTGAGCAGGTCGTGCTCCAGGGGAGGACACGGCGGCCGTGGAGGGTCCGGTTCCGAATCCGAGGAGGAGATCAAGCCGACCAGCCTCCCCGGCCAGAGGCCCCGCTACTCGAACAGCCACGGCAGGATGCACATGATCACCGGCGACGAGTGCCGCCACCTCCGCGACCTCGACATGGATGTCGGCCTCGCCAACATCACCCGCGTACGTGAAGCATCCGCAGATCATTAGCTAGTTTCGTTATCATCACACGACTTGATCGATCGATACTGAAGAATTGTGTGTTGTGATGCAGGGGTCGATGACGGCGCCGAGATACTCCACCCGCGCGACCAAGATCGCCGTGGTCGTGGAGGGGAGCGGCTACTTCGAGATGGCGTGCCCGCACGAGTCCGGCTCCGGCCGGTCGGAGCGCCGTGATCACCATGGCAGGAGAGGCGAGGAGCAGGAAGAGGGGGAGGAAGAGCAGCAGAAGCAGAAGTCGAGAGGCTACAGGCAGGTGAGGGCCCAGATCAAGGAGGGGTCAGTGATCGTGGTCCCCGCGGGCCACCCGACGACGCTCGTGGCCGGGAACGAGGGGAACCTGGCCGTGATCTGCTTCGGCGTGGGCACCGACCACGACGAGGACGTGTTCCTGGCCGGCGGCAACAGCTTGCTGAAGCAGCTGGACGGTGCGGCCAAAGCGCTCGTGTTCGGCGACCAGGGCAGGGAGGCGGCGGACAGGGTCATCGGCGCGCAGACGGAGACCGTGTTCCTCCGCGGCCCGCAGCAGCAGCGGCGCCACGGCGGCGATGTCTCCGACATGTGAGCGATCGCGCGACGACCTCGAGCGAGGCTTTGTGCATGCAGTGCGTGTCGGCGCCTGTACATGTGACGGGAATAAATGGCCGGCATAGCCAGAGGAAGAGGAGATGCTATGTACATGTACGGAGTATGTATGAGCATGTTTTGTACGCGGTTATGTATGTATCTACCTGAGTTTTTTCTGCGAAATAAAGTGATCTGGCACGTCCGAATGTTGCAATATGTTTGTGAAAAAATAGTTACCCGAACAGAGTAGCGTGTCATGTACCGGGGTCTGGGACCACGTACGTACGTAGAGGTGCGGTGCACGCGTGAAGGCGTTCTTTGGAGCGAACACCGTACGAACGAGCCCCTCGTCACTTTGTCCTCGCCGCGTAGGGCAGACAGTAACTACTTGCCACTTTTCGATCGAAGACCCTCCGAAGCTCACTGAGGACAGCTAGCAAGCGTGTGGCGGCGGCGGCGGCGGCGGCGATGGGTGACGTCTCTGGCAGCTGCGTGTTCGGCGTGGTTGGATCTGGCTTCGCGCTGGTGGCGTCGAGCACCCCGATCGTGCCGCTCGACGCCCACAAGATTCTCGCCATCTCCGGCGACGACAAGGACCGGTGAGGATCGAGATCCGCCCGCCTCGTCTCGTCTCGCCTCGTTTCGATCCACCTGTCCACTGCTTTCTAATCTAATCTCAGCCGCTTTCCCGCTTGTGTTCACTTTGCAGTGTCAACTTGGCGAAGGCGATGCGTACATGGAAGGAATTAGCCAAGGTCCCGTACCCGACTGTCGCCTCCGTCGCCGAAGTCGCGCATGGGCTGATCAGCCGCCACTGTTACGCCGTCGAGGTCGTGGCCGTGGGATACAACACGCCCACGAACTACGCCAGCATGAACTGTGTCGTGCAGTGGCGGAGCTCAAAAATAATTTCTGGGGGGCCAGACTATAAGAAAGCACAAAAAATTGCTCTACACCAACACCATTTTGTTCATAAACACATGCATACATCATATATATATATATAATATATATAATATATATATAGATATATATATATAATATATAATTACTACTAAACAAAAGAAGCTATACCAAAAGAAGCTACACAGCAATATTCAGTCAAGAGATGTGTACGCAGGGAGAAATTGAAGAAGAATGAGGCTCAATTCAGTCCAGCAGGTTCGATTTTCAGCTGCTAGAACTCCGGCCGATGCGCCGTGGCCGTGCGGCCGTGCCCGGCCGTGAGGCGACGCCTAGTGGCCGGCCCCTAGCTCCGGGAGGCGCGGCGGCGCTGCTGCAGCCTGCCCTCCACCGATTCCCCCCCTATCTCTTTCTTTCTTGTCTAATTCGTGCCCAAATCACTAGGCCTAGCCTAGCCAGCTCCCTCCATGGCCGTGAGCAGGAGAGGAAAACTGGGAGAGGAGCAGCAGTGGAGAGGAGAGGTCGTGACTCGTGAGGTGAGAAAACTGGGAGAGGAGATGTGAGGAAACTGGGTCGTATGTGCTGATGGGCTGGGCCGTATGTGCTGCATACTACTAGGTAATTTTTTTCTTGCAAAAAACCTGGGCGGGCCGTGGCCCAGGTTGGCCACAACTGAGCTCCGCCAGTGGTGTCGTGCGTGCGGCCCCATGCCCC
Source organism: Puccinellia tenuiflora (assembly GCA_012064385.1). Lineage (NCBI taxonomy): Eukaryota > Viridiplantae > Streptophyta > Magnoliopsida > Poales > Poaceae > Puccinellia > Puccinellia tenuiflora. The sequence goes on from QRDG01002518.1 coordinate 67,555, forward strand.
GACCCCGAGGTCGATTACGGAGCTGTGGGGCCGGGCGCGCCCGGCTGTAAGGCCGTTCTCGACGCGGGCTACCGTGACTACATGTCGGTCAGTGACGCGATCGAACTCGTCTACAGATGTGTCATGGAGATCCGCCAGCTCGGGCTCCCCGGAGCTTCCAACGAGTTTGCTGTCTGGTATATAGACAGGCACGGAGCGGTGCCGGTGAAAAAGGAGATTATGGAGGCCATGGCGCGGGGTCGCCAGATGGCTACAGAGTTCTTAAGCTCATCCGGGTTAGACTCACACCAAATTTCTTTGATAGATTGTAGGGTAGTATGGTCATCTAGATTTGTTCTAAGTTTCGATTTAGCCGTTGATGTGCTCTTGATCGTGATTCGAGTTAATGGATTTTTTATGTCTAGAAACATACAATGGCCGTCGAGTCGCCTAACTCCTTATATGGATGTGCCACGTGTGTGGTTTGGAGGGTGAGGGGAGAGGAAGGAGAAGTTGCATGATTGATATCTTGCACTAGAGGGACCTAGAGGTGTTGTAGTGTAAGCCAGAAACCTTGAATTCCTACCATGCCTATTTGAGGAAATGTGACAATTGAAAATAATTTTCATAAACATGAAGTTTGGATGGTGCGACAAGACAATGGAAATTTTGTTACTTCAGGAGATTTCGCATATATAGTGGAAAAGTTCATATATACTCCACTTAAGTGTACTTGTAGATGAGAAAATTACTGAACTTGAATATGAGAGTTACTGATGGAAAGGTGGGAAATAGAATATATTTTTTAGGGGAAAAAATCCATTTATACATATTATTATAATATTATACCTCAGGGGGATACAGAAAGGAACGATATTTACATGGTAAGAATTTTGTTTTTGAGTAGTGTCAAGTTAGAAGGACCAGAGAGGGCTGGTAATTTTAGATCTAGAGATCATACACATTTTAACAATGTCTGAAAATGTTTCTCTTTTATGGAGAGCACAACAGATTAGTCTGGCTGGCTCATGTTCAGTACCATGTGTGAAAATGTGTCTGAATCGAGAGCATTACAAATTAGTTGTCTCTGATCCAAGTTCAGGAAACATAAGGGAGAGAACTTTCTATTAAGCTATGAAAAATCATGGCGTTGTGTCATACAAATTTTCCGTGGAAAGCTAACATGTCTCTGCCATGATTGGTTCAAAAAACCCGCTTAACTAAAAATGTTTTGATGCATAGTGGTGACAAATTTGAGAAAGTGTCTATTTTGTTGGAGCAATGAATCACTTCTTCTTTTTGTGTATACTAACCATTGGATAGATAGAGATGAATCATCATTAGTTGTGATTTTGGCACCAGATAATTACACATGTTGATGCATTCATTCATATTTGACTGAAGGGTTTTATAAAAAATACATGATTTTGTGAAAATCAGGAATGTTTTGGTAAAATGACAAAATGAGCAAGCCCATTATATTTTTAATATATTCCATTAGATTGATGGGTGGATAACACTGGTAACTTCTCATCTCAATTTGTATGTGGGTGGGAAAGAGCGGTAGGCGGATGATTTCCATCTTGCAATATGCTGATGCTACTTTCCTGCTCCTGCAAAATGGTAGTAATATCTAATTCTGATTATTTTCAATTCCTCTTATGACTATCTTAAAGTGAAATTTATTGGTGTTGGAAGAATTTTGATCGACCCCTCCATTTATAATTTCCATATGTACATGCTCTAGTTTTTAGATGAGATCCAGGGTGTCAGAAAAAGGTTGATTCTATACGACTAGATTTATGGGGAGTAGTGAAAAGTGAAAAAGATCCAAGGAGGATTTATCATTATGGATCTAGACATCATAACAGTTGATTTAATTTTCATGTGGTCATGTAAAATCTTAATGGAAGATGGTAATGTGGCATTAATTCCTAACTAAAAATCACCCAACATATCTAACCCCAGGACATGTCAAAGTCAGAATGGGAACTCAAAGTTTTGCCAGAGGCTAATGGAGGTTAAAGCCTTGTTATGATCTTGTTTCAAGGTCGAAGTTGTGAACGGTAGCAACACTATATTATGGGAAGATCAATGGTTCTCTTATGACAACTTTTCCATTACCTTCCCTAGAATATATACAATCTTCATGAATCAACATATCACTACTAAAGTTTGAGGGTTTGCATGTGGTTTTAAGTTACTCACATTTGCAAGAGTAATAGTAGAAAATTGAAAAAGAACACACAATAGGGTTAGGGACTATTCTCTGAATAAAAACCTGGCATCTTAGTCTGGCTGCTCCTAAGTTTGGGAAACTTCAATGAGAAATATTTCTACTAATTAAGACATGGAAAAAAAATTCTATGGAAGTAAAAAATCCTATGCCTATTAAATTTTTCCCATGATTGTTTTCGTTGGTTATGCTTTTGGCACCAAACTTTAATTTCACATGTTTAGAAATAAATTAATGTTTTACTAAAGAGTTTTAGAAAAAATACCCGTGCCTGGTTGGTATAGGATGTGTGATTGGGATTGAAAAGCCAATAATATTTTTAGAAAAATGCCCAAATTAGCATGCCTATTATGTTTTATATATTTACTATTAGATGATTGGTGGTTCTCTGTGTATTGAAGGGGGCAAGGATTTTTATTGGACAAACTATTCATCTGGATGTGTATGTGGGTAGGGGAGGGAGAGCGGGATGTGGTGATTACCGTCTTGCAATTTTTTTGATTACCATCAAAACCAATATGGCTTTATAAAAGGAAGAGCCATTCAAGATTCCATTGCATGGTTGTTTTAATATCTGCATATTTGCCATCGGTCCAAGAGGCCAATATAATTCTGAAGATTGATTTTGAAATAGCATTTGACAAAGTGGAATACAATGCAATCATTGAGATGTTAAGGGCAAAAGGTTTTGGACCTAAATGGATTGCACTTGTCAATAATATATTAAATACAACCTCTACATCTGTTTTACTAAATGGAGTACCAGGCAAGAAGATAAAATGTAGGAGAGGAGTTAGGCAAGGGGATCCCATATCTCCATTATTATATGTAGTCATAGCTGAACTTCTCCAAGCTGCCATCAATGACGCATGGCCGGACCAAAGGTGATATTGAGCTACTAGTCCCTCATGATTATGGACAAAAATATCCTATCATCCAATATGCAGACGACACCCTCATGATCATGCCTGCTGACCCCACTCAGTTGGATAAGTTGAAGCTAATTCTGTAGGATTTTGGCACCTCTATGGGTCTCAAGGTAAATTTCCATAAAACAACATTGGTGCCAATCAACATAGACAACACCCAAGCACAGGACCTTGCCAATAGATTTGGATGCAGAGTGGAAAGCCTCCCCATTTACATATTTAGGACTACCACTTGGAACTAATAGACCAACAGTGGAAAGCCTAATGCCAATTGTGTCAAGATTGGATAGAAGATTATCTGGCATTTCATCTTTATTATCCTATACTGGAATACTAATCCTGCATAATTCAGTGGTCTCCTCGCTGCCAATGTATGCCATGTGCAGCCTCAAAATTCCTGAAACAATTATTGTCCATTTTGAAAAAAGTGGAAGGCAGCTACTCTGGAGTGGAAAAGAAACTCATAAGCAAGGTAAATGCTTGGCTAAATGTCAAATGGTTTACAGGCCTAAGGAACAAGGTGGTTTTGGTGTGATCAATCTGAGAATTCAGAAACAAGCTCTGCTTATGAAGAACCTACACAAATTTTACTATCACTATGATATTCCATGGGTCAACTTAATTTGGCAAGCTTATTACAATAATATTAGCTCCACTCCTCATGCCACCACCCCGAGAGGATCATTCTGGTGGAGAGATTGTCTTGCATTAACTGACCATTACAGAGGCATTGCTTCCTGTAATATTGGAAATGGCAAGACCAGTCTATTGTGGAAGGATATTTGGAATGGTGCTATTAGGGAAAACAAATACCTCAAATGCACTCTTTTGCCTTGAATGAGAACATTGCAATGGAGCAAGGTATGACTTATCATTCAGCCAACATTTACGACCTATTCCAGTTACCTCTATCTGAGATTACACATGAGCAACTGCATGAGCTGGAAGAAGAGTTGGATTCTTTGGATCATACTGATGAAAATGATACTTGGAATTTTCTATGGGGTGGAATATATCACAAAAAAAGTCTACAATGCTCTTATTGGAACCCATCCCACCAAAAATGCATATTGGATATATGGAAGACATGCTGCTTGACAAAGCATAAATTTTTTGCATGGCTAATGATGAATGGCAAGATCAACACTAAAGACATGATGAAAAGGAAGAATTTTTATGTGGAATTTTATGACTGCATATTATGTGACACATGCCTTGAAGAATCAATATTTCATCTCTTCTTCGACTGCATTTCAGACAGAGCTTTGGTGGGCTATGAGGATTGAATAGAACTCTGATATGGACCTCAACTCTGTGATACACGATGCCAAACAAGATATTCAACCTCTTTCATCATCATGGAAATCCTAATCACTAGCTGTTGGAGCATATGGGACCAAAGAAATAGTTATATTTTTAGAAAAAGAATTCCCACTCTTAACTCATGTCTAGCTCATTTCAAAAACTCATTTGTAATAATAATGCATAGAGCTAGGCCTAGTCCAAAGGAGGGCATGCAAGCATGGCTTGATACTTTATAAACTATCTTAGGGTGACAGATAGACATCCATTGTAAATATCTTCCCCGATTTCATTAAATATAAAATGACACAGTAGGGACCTTCCCTACTATTTTTGTGTCAATTTGTTTTTGGAGATGTTACTTTCCTCCTGCTGAAAAATAATATTAATATTTGATCTATAAATTTCAATTTCCTAATATGTGTATCTTCAAGTAAATTTATTGGTTGTTGAACAATTTTAATCGCCCCTCCCTTTCTAGTGTTCAAACATATGCTCTATTTTTTAGATGATATCTTTGGGTGTCAGAAAAATGTTGATATGTATAGGACTAGAATTATAAGGAGTGTTGAGAAGTGAAATTTTCTAGTGAGGGTTTTCCATTATGGATCTAGACAAAATAATATTTTTTAATTTCCATGTGGTCCTAGAAAATCTTCAACAAAGAGGGTAATGTGGAAATAATGCCTTACTAAGAAGCACGTGACACATCAGACCCGAGGACATGTCAAATCCATAGTGGGTATTCAAAGTCTAGACAAGGGTTGATGGATGTTAAAGCATTTTTGGTCTGGTTATGGGGTCAAAGTTGGGAATGGAAGAAACACTAGATTATCGGAAGGTCAACGGTTCTCTTATGACAATTTTTCCATTACCTTCCCCATACTATATATAGTCATGGATCAATTATTATTTTCAAAAATAATTTTGCATGTGGTTTTAACTTACTCACATTTCGGAGATTAAGTGTTGACAATTGAAATAGAAAACACATTAGGGTTAATAAGGACTATTCTCTGATGAAGAGGCTGACATATTAGTATGTCTAGTATAGGTGAATTTAGTAAGAAATTTCTACTAAGATATGCAAAATCATGAGATGGTATCACACAAATTTTCTACGGAAATAAAAATTCCTTTCTATAGAACTGTCCCAAGGTTAGTTCTAAAAAACTGAACCAGAGATATTTTGATGCTTATATAGTGGTGATAAATATGATAAAATTTCTTTCGTGGGACTAATGATCCAAGGAACCATTTCTTCTTTTCTATGCATCGGCCACTAGCTAGATAGCTGGATCATCATTAGTTGTGCTTTCGACACGGGATTTGTACATTTTGATGAATGTGTTAATGTTTGACCGAAGGGTTTGTAGAAAAACATGATAGTGGTTGGGATAGCAGTTCGATTTGTGGGGTCTGAAAACGAGAATATTTCAGAAAAATGGCCAAATGATCATGCCTATAATGTTCTATATATTTTCCACTAGATTGATTGGTGCATCACTATGCAATGAAGGATACAACGATTGATGACTGACCTAACTTCTCTCGATGTGTATGTGGGTGGGAAAAGGGAGAGTTGAGGTGGATGATTGCCATCTTGCAATATGCATATGGTACTTTCATCTACCTATAAATTAATACAAATATTTAATGACTATTCTCTAGATGAAGAGCCTACAACTTAATCCATCTGCTCCCATGATTAGGAAACTTTAGTAAGAAATATTTCTAATATGGTATGAAACATGGATGGTTCCATATGAACTTTCATGGAGACTCAAATTTCTCCATGTATAATTTTTCCCCTTGTTTGTGCTAGAAAAACTATTTGACTATAGAGATGCTTTGTTACATAGAGGTGGTAAATCCAAGAGAACATGTCACTTTTGTGATGGTAATGAACAAGTAAACTACTTCTTCTTTTCTTTCCCATTGTCCTGATGGAATATCATCGACGGCATTTTCGACACAAAATGGCCATTGCACGTATATTGAATGCATTATTGTTTGGCTAAAGCGATTTAGGAAAAACCAAAGTGACATGTTAGAAGTTGGGATAGAATATGTGATTTGGAATGTTTAATCCAATAATATGTACC
>QRDG01002519.1:0-48984 GCA_012064385.1 Puccinellia tenuiflora
GTAACATAATCAACAACAACTAATATATGAGTATTTCCATTTGAAGGTGGGAAAGGGACAATATAATCTATTTCCCAAACGTCAAATGGTTCTATTGTGAGACTATATTGCATTGCCATTTCTTGTTGCTTACCGATATTTCCCATCCTTTGACAGGCATCACATCTCTTTACATAATTATGGGAATCACGAAAAAGAGTAGGCCAATAAAATCCAGATTGTAATACCTTTGTACTTGTACGATCCCATGCATGATGTCCGCCATATGGACTGTCATGACACGATTTCAGTATGGCTTCCATCTCATGCTCTGCAACACATCGTCTGATCAACCCATCAGAACCATGACGATACAAAAATGGGTCATCCCAAAAATAATGCTTAAGCTCACTGAAGAATTCCTTCCTCTGCTGAAATTTCATCTCTTTAGGAAGGAATTTTGCAACTAGGAAATTTGTGTAATCATCATACCAAGGTTGAATAGACTTGACCGTCGCGAGTTGTTCTCCTGGAAAAGTTCATTTATAGGAACATAAAGATCAGGTATACCTTCCATTCTAGAAAGATGATCAGCAACTGGGTTATCTTCTCCTTTCCTGTCAATAATCTGTAAATCTAAACCTTGCAAGAGAAGTATTCAGCGGATTAAACGTGGTTTGGCATCTTTCTTAGTTAAAAGATATTTTAGAGCCTTATGATCTGTATGAACAATAACCTTATACCCAGTAACATAAGGCCTAAACTTATCACAAGCAAAAACAATAGCTAGAAGTTCTTTCTCATTAGTTCCAAAGTTTTGTTGATCATAATCTAATAGATGACTAGCATAGTAACCTAGTACAGCTCCTACAACATAGTCACTAGCATCACACATTATCTCAAATGGTTGCCCCCACTTAATGGGTTGCAGAATAGGCGCACTAGTTAGAGCCTTCTTAAGATGATCAAAAGCTGCAATACAATTTTCATCAAGAAAATAGGGAACCTCCTTTTCAAGAAGATTTGTTAGAGGCCTTGCAATAATAGCAAAATCTTTAATAAAACATTTGTACAAGCTAGCATGACCGATAATATTTTTTATTCCTTTCACATCAGAAGGCAATTGCAATTTATCTATTGGCTCAGTCCTACTTTTATCTACTTCTATTCCCTTACCTGATACCTTATGGCCTAATACAATACCTTCGCGGACCATGAAGTGGCACTTCTCCCAGTTGAGCACAAGGTTTGCTTCTTCACATCGTTGTAGTACTTTGTTAAGATTATGAAGACAGTTATCAAAAGTACTACCATAAACAGATATCTTGTCCATAAGTACTTCTAGTATCTGTCCAACAAAGTCTTCAAACATTGTATACATACAGCGCTGAAAAGTAGTAGTAGCATTATATAGTCCAAAAGGCATTCTTCGATAAGCATAAGTACCATACGGCAAGTAAAAGTAGTTTTCTCTTGATCTTCAGGATGTAGAGCCATTTGAGAAAAAACCTGTATCACCATCTAAGTAACAAAAATGAAAGTTTCCAAACAATCTTTCTAATATGGGAAAATTTTGTTTTTGCCACACTAGTTTTTTCCCATTTTGCTTTTGCCACTCTAAATTTTGACATTTTGCTTTTGGCCTTTTGAGGGGCAAAACCGAAACCAAAACAACAAGAGTAGGGGCAAAAGCAAAAAAAAATTTCACCATTTTTATTTCGATTTTGCCCCATAAAGAGCGAAAATGATGTATTACCAGGAACTGGAAGGGCAAAAGCAAAATATCAAAATTTAGAGTGGCAAAAGCAAAATGGAAAAAAACTAGTGTGGCAAAAGCAAAAAATTTCCTTCTAATATCTCATCTACCAGGGGTACATGTTGACTTTCTTTTATAGTTGATCTATTTAATTTTCTAAAATCAATGCACATTTCGTACCCAACAATTCGCGTATGGCCGGGCGCATGTGGGACGTCCGATGGGGATCGCGTGGCGTGGAAGGCCAACCTCACGATAAGGCATAACGAGGTCAGTATTGAATTAGAAATTACGAACTTTCTTACGTTGTCACAAGGCAAGCACGCACGTGATGGTTGGTCCGTTTTGGATGGGATCGTTAAGAGCTTGGTTCGAATCACCACCGTGTTATATTTTCTGGTTTTTCAGACTAAAACGAAATAGATTGGGCCTGGCAGGCCGGCGGATTGATGGGCGAGCTCAAAATCTGCACTGCAAAAATATGGCCCCGAAAAAATCGGGTCTTCAGAATTTGGGGCGCTGTTGAGGCCGCACAGTCCGCACATCCATTGGCCCCTGTCGAGCCAGTAAAAGAAAACAAGACTGTCAATTGAATTAACTGTACTTGCACACAAAATACAAAATAATCTTGACGCCAACTTTCAGGAAAGTTGTCAAACTTCCCGTCCACTAGTTATAAGGAATTAAACAACACAACTTTCATGAAAGTTGCCAAACTTCCCCTTCACTAGTTATAAGATTTTTTTTACCTGAAGTTATAAGAAATTAAACGTATAGCGTGGATGGTATTAAGGAATAACAATAAAAGTGATAATTGGACAACGAGGAAGTATAAAGTAAGTAAGTTTGTAAACAAGATTAAATTATGGATTAGGGGAGAGAGGCGTTTTGGTGCCCGGGAGCATATGCTCCCGGTATTTTGGACAAAATTTAAAAAATTAAAAACTTTTCAAAAAATTACGAAAAAAATCACGCACGTACCTGAGCATGGTGCGCACCGTCGTGAAAAATTTCGCACCGAAATGTCATTGTATGCGCCCTGGGGAAAAAAGACAAATTTCTGACAGCAAATGAGATCCGAAAATTTGAATTTGCTGTCAGAAATTTGTCTTTTTTCCCCAGGGAGCATACGATGTCATTTCGGTGCGAAATTTGTCACGGTGGTGCGTAGCATACTCAGGTACGTGCATGATTTTTTTCGGAATTTTTCGAAAAGTTTTCAAAAAAATTTATGCTCCCGAAAATAACGGGAGCATATGAGCCCGGGCTCCAATATGAATTCCGGGATTAGGGACCATATATAGTTTCACTAGAGGCATCCCTCCAATAAACATTGCATGTTGGGTGAACAAATTACAATTGGATAGCAATTTTACTTATGTTTTACTCACTATGTTTATTCATGGCATTATTTCATATAGGCATTACATTCACCGTACAACTGACATTGCATCAATAACTAATACTCTACTTCGAGACCGGTTCTATGATTGTATCTCTAAGTATTAAGTAAAAACAAAGTATTTCCTTAAGCATGATGAAATAATATAAACAATATAAAAATCATCCAAGTGTGACATAAACACCGTTGTCTTACTTTTAGTAGCAAGAAAACATTGCATGTCTAGTCTGTATTATGTCACTCGTCTAAAGACAATGCAAGGTTAACACACTATCATACATATAATCTCTCTTGGAAATCCAATAAACACTAACTTAGACGAACTAAAAATATAGATCGAAAAGCATTAAGACTCTAAATGAAGCAATCAAAGGTAACACGTGGCATCAATATACAACATTAATAAATCTGATCATAAAGTGACAATTCATCATATCCAACAAACACAACAACAATTACATCATATAGATCTCAATCATGTAGTGCAACTCATGAGATTGTATTGAAAAAATATGGGAGAGAAGATGCCATCTAGCTACTTCTATGGACTTGTAGGGTAAGGGTGGACTAGTCACACATCATCATGGACGACAATGGTGATGTAGAAGCCTCTAGTGATATGATGATCCCCCCTCTGGTAGAGTACCGGTACAGGGCTCCAGTTTGGTTTCACGGACCACAACAACTATGTATCTAAAACTCGTAGAATAACTCTCTCTCCGAATGTTCTAGGTCACGGAAAATAAATAGACGAAGTGGAGCCACGAGAGGGATGCAAGGAGGCGGCGCTGGTGGTCCCCTAGCTGAACTGTGGGGCACGCCACCCCTAGTGGCCCTTCTCGCCTACTTCTTGTGATGTTCGTCTTTGTTTGAAAAGTAATTTGTATTTCTTATTTTTCACATTTTTATTCACCTACCTAGATATTTTTTGCGATGCAAAAATAGTTAGAAAATAACAACTGACGTTTGTCACTAGGTTAATAGGGTAGTCTAGTAAAAGTGATGTAAATTATATGAAATCATAGCAAAAAGCATATAAAATGATATAATAATAGTATCAACAATCTCCTGGCCTTTATTTCAGAAAAAACAATTATTTGCATTGTGCCAAGGGAGTTCTAAGAAGGATGTCGAGCAGACATTTGGGATGTGTTCGGTTTTCGGACGGGATGGTTCCATTAGTGGAATGGAACCATTCCATTCCATTCCGGTGTTCGGTAGAGCTCTTGCTCCGCCACGGCCGGCCCTTGCGCAGACCGAAACGAAGGTGGGAGACGAGGTCGACGGCGGCCTCGATGCGTGTACGGGGGCTGGAACGCGTACGCGGGGGGGGGGGGGGGGGGGGGGGCTCGGCAGCGGCCGGAACGCGTACGGGGGGGCTCGGCGGCGACGGAGGAGTGGTTGATGAGCGGGAGGAGGCGGCGCCGAGGCTCCTCATGGCCACATCCGCCATGGCCATCGCGAGCGAGAGAGAGCTTAGCGAGGGAGAGAGAGAGGGATTAGCCAGAGAGAGCAGCGCGTTCCACTCGGTCCGGCCGATTTGGCCGGACAGAGTGCGTTCCGCATCTGCGTGGAATATTCGCTTTGGTGGAACCACCTCGTTCCATCCCTTTCTCCAACCGAATATAGGAACGGGCTCTGGGTGTAGAACGGTTCCATTCCGTTCCACCCCATCCCAAAACCGAACGGACCATTGGTGTGCTCCAAGCTCGTTCTGCTATGGTCTGAGCACATCATGATCATCGAGAACGAGAGCACATCTCGTGATTGATGATCAGTTGTATGACCCAGCAAGACCCTTTTTGCTGATGTTGATCAACAGATACGGGCGAGTTGCCGATTTCCTCATCAGGCATGCGGAAATCTATGATGAGTTGTTCGTTCCAAACTGCAAAATGATCTAGTTGCCATTAAAGAAAACGAAAACGAAAACCAAGGCTTGATTTATTTGAATGGTTGCATGCATTATTTTATTTTTATGTTTCAATTATTGTGAAGCAAATTTATGTGTTTAAAACTGGAAAGTTCACTTTGGAACATGGGAAAACATACTCCTGCCACCGGGAAAAAAATATTTGGACATGTTAAAAAATTCGAACAAAGATTGTATGCTCTTCTCCTTGTTTTTTTTTTTTTTTGCAGCATGTCTTTGTTTATCGCTCGCAGGGCGATCGCTGGATATGCTGAGTTGCCTTTGTCCACGGAGTTGTTTGTTAGCGAATTTGACATATTTCATATAAAACAAAACAAGTTCAACAACAGACGACAAGGAGAGAAAGAACTCAGGATCAGACACCGGATTATTAGGCAAATGGAACACGAAGGACAAAATATGTGGTTATTACTTGCAATTCGACTCACAAAACCAACGATATATCCAAGCTGAATAGGCTGTCATCCATGGTCACGTAGAAAGTACAAAGTACAGCTAAAATTTTCGAATCACGCCAAAACACCTAGCATGCCGACGCTGCCCACAAGGAGAGGGGGCCCTTTGACTCTGTTCTTAAGGAAGTCTAGTGTTCTTTCAACCATGGAACTGTAAATCCAATATTTCCTCGTATCACTATCCAACGAATGAATCTCATACGCCTATGCTTTTGTACACTTCTGTTATCAAGAGCTCTACAATGGGCGTTGGCTGAAAAATGCCCCATATGACTGTCATTACCTGCCAAAGGCACAACAATAGTAAGGTAAGAAGCGAAAAGAAGGATATGAAATAAAGTCAAGCTGAAATGGTAAAACTTAGAATAACAGAATAAGCAATAATCCAAACAGATTACAATAGCATGGTTATGTTACTTATCAGAAACAGGGCATTCAGCTATCTACAAAAGGAGAAATAACAACTGAATCTATGAAGTTAGTTAACATTGCATCGCCGTATAACTTGCAATTTAACCCCTCTGGTTTATGAAAATCAACCTACCTTCTCCCTGTTTAGGCGAAACGTTTTTACCCCCGATCTCTGTCTTCTCTCTGCAGCTAAGCTCTCTCAATGGAGACAGACCGACAAAGTTATGATTCTGTAGCCCATCCCCCGGCCGCCGCTGGCCACCTGCATCTTGCCACCCCCGTGCGTCAGGATCCCGCCATGGCCATTGGCCAGAATCCCTCCGCCGCCCGGGTCCCCTGTCTTGTCCCGCAGCACTGCTGGCTACCCATCGCAGTGACCGACCCCGCTCACCCGCACATCCTGCGTCAGTCGGCTCCTGCCAGCGGCCAGCTGCTTGGCCGAGAAGCCCTGGAGATGCACCGCACCGGAGTGGCCGTGAGCGCCTTCCCCCCCCCCCCTGCTCAGACCTTTCCAACCACCAACTCTGCCGCTGGTGGCCAGTGAGACCGCAACCTCGACCCTGTCAGAACTCCCGTGTCCGTGTGTGCTTGTGTACATGGAGATAGCCGGATGTTTTCTTTTCTATTTTTTTTTTTGCAAATTACTTCCTGTGAGAACTGAAAATGGTTTTCATGCGGTTCACATATTCTCTTCCTGCAGTGCAGTTCTTCGGTGCCAGCATACATCAATTATTTAAGGAAGTGCACATATTCTCTACTAACTGCAGTTAGCGAAGCTACGAAGTACAGAGGTGAGGTCAGGGACATCCACATGCATGTACAAATTATCTAATATATGTCAAGTCAGGCGTTATTATCAGCTATCTGATGTGTAATGTCCAACTGAACTCTGATATGCTTGGATCAATTCGGCAGTGTCACCCTGTTTAGTAGTAAATTATGTTTGACAAGATTGCATTATAGTAGTTGTCGCCATGTTGAAGCTTCTATTGTACAGTGACATTCAGTAGGCATTATCTGATAAATAATCAGTGCGTCTACTGCTACTTGCTGTAAGTTCAAAATTGTTCGTCTCCTAACCATGTTTAAGCTTTTCTTGAAAAGTTTCAAGTTCCCTGTGATTCCATGATTTGTGCTACACCATCAGTACAGGCACAATATGCTTTACCTTTTTTATGCCTTGGAAACAAGTAACTAATAGCATCAATCAATATTAGTAATGCAAACTAATCTCCTACTCACCTCTCTGAGGTAGAGGAGGCAGTATCGTCCTGAACCTTGCGTCGATAAGTCGCCAGGTACTCACAGACCTCATTGATCTCCTTCCCAATCACCACAGCATCGAACAGGTAGGTGATAGCGGTAGCTCCAATCAATATGGCAACAGATACCTTCGGGGGCAGCTTGAGTCTCGCAATGGACCACTCCACAAAGGCAGTGAACTCAGAACTCTTGAGCCCGGACAGCACAAGCACTGTCAGTATGTGTGCGACGGGGCACTCGGTAGTCATCAACGAGAAGTTGCGGGCCCCGTGCCACCACTCAGGCATCTTGGGGGTGGTCGGCGACTTGGGCAGATCCTTCTCATCCAGGTGCGGTGGGAGACAATGCGGCTGGAGTCCCGGGGCCCCGGCGGTGAAGTGGGAGGAACCCTAAGATTCACCACGGGCTCGTGAAGGGGGCGGGGAGGGAGGCGGGGCAGGCGAGAGAGGGGATGGGGGCGGAGATCATACCGGGAAGTCGAACACGCGGCGCTGGGGACGAGCGACGACGCCGAGGGACGAGATGGCGCCGATCTCGCCGGCGTAGGGGAGGCGCGGCGCCTGCGGCAGGGCGTGTGAGGCCGCCGCCATGACGCGGTGGGACGAGAAGGCGCCGACCTCGCCGGCGTAGGGGAGGCGCAGCGCATGCGGTAGGGAGGCTGAGGCGGCCGCGACGACGCGCAGGGACGAGCTGGGGCCGACCTCGTCGGCGTAGAGGAGGCGCCTCGCATGCGGCAGGGCAGGTGAGGCCGCCGCCACGCCGCGGAGGGTGGAGATGGCTCCCATGCCGCCAGTGTAGTGGATGCGCCGCGGCTGGAAGGGGGTCGGCGCGGAGGACCCAGGGAAGCGGAGCGTCGACACCGCAACCATCTCGCCGGCGAGAGATGCGGCGGGCGCGAGGGAGGGAGGTTTAGGAGGGGAAGGGGACAAGGGGAGGTTGGGGTCGGGTGTTTGGGCCTTTGGGGGAAATTAATCGGGGAATTTGATATTTATCCACTCTGGACTTCGAGGATTTGCCCCTTTTTACATTGAAAATTGAAATGGATGATTAGCCCCCAAGTTACTCCGACCAACGACGCTCCGCTGGTGGTCATGGGTTGCAGGTTCAGACTATTTCCGTATATATATGGTCAGCTGGTGGTGGTGCCCGTTTAGTACAATTTGATAATTTAAGCTTTATTCTCAAAAAATTTAAGTGCTATTTTCTATTAAATATGATAAAAGTTCTATCATAATCGAGCAGGTCATCGTGTGGTTTGAGGATGCAGGGCCGGCCCTGGAGGGGGCTAGAGGGGCAGGCGTCCCGGGTCCAGGAATTTTGGGGGCCCTCGAGATATATGTATACAGTATATGACATGTAGAAAAAATAAAAGACACCCTAAAAAAAAAGACAAATAGCCTATTCTGTGAACCGTGGCTGGCTCCGAACTTGTAATGGGACCACTGGACCTTTTGTCTCCGCTCCGCTCGCTTCGACAGTTGATCAAACATGCCAGTTAATTAGCGACCGAGTCGATTAGCTTTAATAATTGTTTGCTAGACGCTCGTCTGATTAAAAGGAAAACCAAGAGATCTTCGTCGCGACTCTGGTTTCTCTCATCTCGCTAGCCGCACGCCCGTACCCACGCCTTAGC
Organism: Puccinellia tenuiflora; assembly: GCA_012064385.1. Lineage (NCBI taxonomy): Eukaryota > Viridiplantae > Streptophyta > Magnoliopsida > Poales > Poaceae > Puccinellia > Puccinellia tenuiflora. The sequence continues at coordinate 8,833 of QRDG01002519.1, forward strand.
GCATCTCGATTGATGACTGGTTTCCGTATTTTGGATTCCAAGCACCGCACCGTTGTATCGGTAGATTGATCTATCCATTTTCTCTAATTTTTTAGTATATGTGGTTTATGTTATCCCCTAACTTTGATTACCAATTTTTTTTATTTGCAGCATTATTATAAAGCTTTTATCCGGTGCTGCAAAAATAAAAAGGGCAAAAGATGCACAAAAATCGATAGATTCATAGAGAGGATCAATTCACAAATTTTTGAAGAGTAATACGAGCACTTAAAAAAATCTAGACGAGTTGACGCTAGTTCTAATGGGGGAACAAACTAATGTTAATCTACACGATGAGATCAATACAGAAGACAACGTCGACATGAACGCGGATGATGAAAAATGTGAGTGATCGTGAGCACGTATTTAACAACGTTTTTTCGCTTCTCTCATTTGATTTCTATTTCATTAACACAAATATATGCTTACTTATTTATACTAAGGGCCCAAAATTTTAATTTTGTCCCGGATCCTCGAAATCTCAGGACCGGCCCTGTGAGGATGTTAAACTTCATGGAGTATCGAACAAGAGATATTTTGTCAGATATTCTTGAGAAGGTATATTTCGCTCGATATCACATGTTATACATTTGTATTACACGACCTCCTCATACTGTTCATCTTGGATCAAAAGAAAAAAATGTCTATGTTTTGGGCCTGCTTCTGAGACCGATTTGGGGGTGCACATATTGAAAAATATGGAACTTTGCAATAAAATAAACATTGAGCTTCAACGGGCACACCCCACAAGGAATGACAACATCTTCAAATGGGGACACAAAGTCCCTGTTGTTCCGGCAAACTCGCACGGGTATGAAGCTTTTCACTAAAATATAATCTTACTTGATTTGTTCAATGCTCAATGAAGCATTTCTTATATGTATGCAGTGCTTTGTCTGGTTATTTGATTTTTGATTTAATGCGCACATGGTATGATGAAGCGTCATTTTCTCCGATACCCATAGTGACTATTCCCAAACATGGTCATTTACACACACTTTTAACATGAACTTTATATAACATTGTTGTATAATGCATATGTAGGATGATTTTGAGTCGAGAAAGCGATTTTCGGTACATATTCTGAAGTATCGAGATAATGAAGAGATAAATAATATTCCTGTCTTGGAACGAGGAATTACTGATCGTATAAAGAGATGGACCTTCATGAAATAATACATAGTGGATAATGTTATTTAGAATTTATTTTTTCAACTATTGCTTTGAATTGTGTTCAAATTTTTATATTCATGCAAATGATAGCTATTTGTGTATTCATATTTTAATAGAAGCAACATGTATGGATTGTATGTTGTCGCACACCTTACACGGGTTAGTCTTGATTTATCGTTATGCTAATAAAAACTCACTAAACAAAAAACCTCACTAAACTATAAATAACATTTATATTTTAAATACGTGCGTTGCACGTGCACAGCTACTAGTTTACATTGAAAATTTAAATGGATGATTAGCCCCCAAGTTACTCCGACCAACGACGAATTCTCCTTTTAGAATTACTAGCTAAATGCCCGTGTTGCTGCAGATTTCTTTCCTAGTTTTCGTTATGTCTCAATGCAGTATATTAAGACATCTCAGATGATGCAAGAAAATTAGTTAGACATATATATAATCCTTCTTTCTTCTGTTCTTCACTCCCAGGGTATTATGGAGCTTCATATTTGGTTCTATCGTTACTGTGTTAATTCTCACAAGGCCTTCTTTATTTGGGCCCGTCGTACTATTTCCAAACTCCCGGGAGATGATTGTGATCACTGTTGTGCCGAGAAAGCTGCTATGCCGAGTTTTGCTCCATGGCAATTTAGTTGAACATTAAATTGTCGCTATGAGAAATTGTGGTTGCTTGCCATGGTGCATTTGGTCTACATTGGATAGAGCAAGAGCTCAAAAGCGGCAACTTCCTCTTTATTGAAGTGAAAGATCTCTGGGATCCGAAGGTACTCCATGTCCTGCCGATCCAGCGTACCTGAGTGTAGGCTAGTCTTCTCCTCGAGACCGAGAACAACCCAAATCAGTCGTCTCAAACAAGAGACCCAGACAAGGCGCAGAACTTCTGTGCGGGTACAACCGACACATAAATTGCTGAATTTTGAAAAACAATTTTTTTTGCAGATTTAAGTGCAAATAACATAATCATCACACACATTACTATGAACACATGAATACACACACTAAGTGCTATATCGTTGTTACATGAACGAACATTAAATTAAGGAGCCCGTTGAGAGTTCTTTGAAGGATCGGAAGCCCTGATGCTCTAGATTCTGAGTCGTCCGATGCAAAGTCCTAGTCCGCCCTATACACACTTCCGCATCACAAAGAAAATCCGAAAAAGAATCCAACGTCTTACGGCTAAAAAAACAGGTGCATAGCGTCGGGCGCAGCTTGGCCAACGAGAAAGCACATTGCAGTAGAAGGCTCCATTACCGGGGAAGACATTGATCGCAACACCACTGCTTACCCCTTTGTAGCCTCATGGCATCACCTACATCCACCCCTGGTAGCAACATGGCTTACCCTTTGTAGCATTGCTGCCCGCTGATGGTAGCACCACCGTCCACCGCCTGCGGCACCGACAGTTGCCGCTGGTAGCACCACTACTTTCCCCATGGTAGCACCACTACTTTCCCCATGGTAGCACCACCATTTCCCCCTTGTCCGATGCCCACGATGGAAGTACCTCCCTCCCCCATTTCCAGCATCGGTGGCCGCCGCTGGTAGCACCAGTACCTTCCCCTAGTAGCACTTTTTTCTCTAGTACCGCTGCCTGCTGATGACATCACTGACGTTCAACAATTGCAGTACCGGTGGCCACCATTGGTGGCACCACACGTTTCTCCTTGTAGCACCACCAATCCACCACCGCACATCGCCACCGCAAAATCATGTGGATGGGTCCGGCGAGGGTTGCGCCAATGAGTAGCGAAGGGTGGGCGGCGTATGTGAGGGATGACTGGGATCGAGGGGAAGGTTGAGAGAAACGAGCAGAAGAGGAGGAAGTGATAAGGCTTGGATCGGTTGTGTGTGGGATGCTGGGACACGGTGCGTCGTATCCACCAGCTGGGTAATATATAAGTTTTCCTTGAATTAACCGGTTGTCTTATTGTTGATTTCACGAATAATGTATCATCTAGCATATATTATGTAACCAACCAAATTATTATTTTGTAGTATTTAAAATAATACTTCCTCTATGTTCCTTATCATAAGACGTTTTGGCAGGTTTAATTAGCTTGTCAAAACATTTTATAATAGAGAACGGATGGAGTAATAACACTAATAGTTAGAATGATTTTTTTTGCACAGCTTTGCTAATAGCAGCGTATGCACAAGTATTCACTTCTTGTGTAGTGCTGACGTCGAACTCCATGTTTTCTTTTGTGAACACTCACCAACATACGATCACTTTTTTTCATCTCTGTCTCTTCGCTTCATAAAGGTACATAACAGATGAGAAAAAAAAAAGGCATTTGGCGGATCAATTTTGTCACGCGATAATCAAAGAGTTGCACGAATCAATTCATGCTCTACCACAAGTCCACAACACGCACATGGCAGATCCACATGCGGCAGCAACATACATCGCTACCAATATAGCATGCAGCAGCGCGGTTCATACACCGACGGATGGCGAGGCTATGGTGCTCAAGCGAGGACCGTCGACGGTAGAGCTCAGGCCAGCGACTACCGATTGCGAACGGGAAGAGGCAGAAATCGGAGGGGCTGCGGCGGCGGATCACGCACGGTCGGAGGCAACAAGCTGTGACTTCGACCTACTGTTGTCCCCGTCTCCGTCTCTCCGACTACATGGACGCTTGCTGTTGCTGATGTCACCTCTCCTAGAGCGTGATAGAAGAGAGCAGATAGGATAGGGTGTGACACCACGAGGTTGTTAGTTGAGAAAAAAATAGTGAAGTTAGTTTAGATGGGATGGTTTGTTGATAGTGTGAAAAGTGTGACACCAACGACCACAGATTCAACCTTAATCTTTACTATTAAAGGAGAGGACGTGAATGCCTGGTGTCACACTTTACGTCACGTAATTTCACAACAGATAACTAAAAGAGACGATCCACTTTAAAAAAAAAGAGACACACGATCAATTTCCCTAACAAACCGTATCCATGCAAACAACAACTCGATCAGCTTTCAGGAAAAAAAAGACACACGATGAATATCCCTAACAAACCATATCCATGCAAACCGTATCCATGCAAACAACAACTCGATCAGCTTTCAGAAAAAAAAAGACACACGATGAATATCCCTAACAAACCATATCCATGCAAACAATAATTTAAAATTCCTAGCTATACGCGCTGGAATTCCTAACGTGAATGGATATCTCAACCATCTCAACAACAATTCAAAATTCCTAGCTATACGCGCTAGCAGCTAACGCATGCAACAAGCAGCTCCAGCGCCATTGCCACGAGGGTCACCTCGTCAAAGCTCGAAAACTTTCTCCAGCGCCGCTTACGAGTTCCGACGAATACTCGGCGTAGCCTCAACTCTGCTCCGAGCGTCGTCATCTTCGCTTTTAGGTAAGGGTTTATAATCTCGAACTCGCATGAACATAGGACGTCGCTGGACACCGGCACGCAACTTCACAGCGTGGACGTTGCACGGATACCGCACGCCGGTGGCATCCCCGGCGCGCAGGCCAGTGCAAGACACCAGCGTGGTCGCTGTCGTGTGTGGACACCTCCAAAACCGACGCATTCTCGGCGGACGAAGCTCCTGGTGGCGATCTGTCATTCAAAGCAAAGACATTAGAACAGAGACATAGAGCACGTGAATGAGCACGTATAAGCAAGTATTTCCTTTGTAATGTATCGATTCTGTAGGTTTTACTTGCAAGTGTCGATAGATGCATATGTACAAGTTAACAATCAATCGTACATTCAAACGTTTAAGCCTGCACCTAATTTCATGATGCATACAGCCTAGAGTCTCGCTTGTGCTGGTGTCCAAGCACCAAAATAAATATATTTAAGTCATTAACTTTGTTGTCCTACCCCGTTTACATGTTCATTCTGGATGTCCAAGCACCAAAATAAATATATTTAAAGCAGTATATATACCAGGCACATGTTAATGCTGGATGTGTTAATTCATCTCATTGCAGCGAAGGGCCCAGGTGCGTACCAGGACCATTGCCTCCAGTGATTTGTTGTTCTTGATTACAGACTGTAAGATGTCACACTTTCCAGGGCAACTAATTGACAAAGGAAAAAATGGTACGTCTAAAGATTGTATATCAGTGCACATGTTAAATTGTTTTGAACATGGTTAGTGATAAACTTGTCCGGCATGTCAACAGTGCTTACTGGTGATGAAAATTCAAATCGACCACACACTATTGGTTCGTCGGGTCGGCAAACGGGTTTGTTCATACATGAAGCATTCGCCGATCAAGATACAAATGTGTCATCGGATGATGACGATCGGACACCATTGTCAGTGACCTTTCCAACTCAAAGTACCCTCACAATAAGATCTTCTGGATAGAGCGGGTGGTAGGGTATATCTGGACAACACATTCGTCTCTATGGTGGTGAAAAAAGACCTGAAAGAACACCGCCACATCATGAAACGGGTGTATCTTTATCTAAAGCATGACATGGTCCGAATTAACTAACTACCTATGCATCTCATTCAAGATATTTTTAACATGTGGATTTGTATGGCTTATATAACATTTTTGTTTCAGATCTTCCTTCCAATAAACATTACTAAGAGTCACTGGTATTTAGCGGTCATCAATGCGAAAAAAAGATTGATACAAGTATTGGACTCCCTTGGGGTTGGAGTAGGTCGGAGTGACCTCATTCTTACGGCAAGTATCTCATGTTTGTGATTTTCCCTTCACATTGTGTTTACCTTAATATACCAAATATTTTTTTTCATATAACAGCTGCAGGGACTTGAGAAGCATCTCAAGATCGCATCCCAAACGAAAGACTTTGACAAAGGTGAAAAGTGGCAGGATCTCGATATCACAACATGGCCAATAGTAGAACATTTCCAAGAACGAGTGCAAACAGATGGGTACGTTGAGCACCGGTCAACATTGTATTTTGTTTTCTTAGACCCAAATATTATTGCATGTACAGATTGCGAATTATCTTTTGATAAAAAAATAGTGTATTTAATAGCCAACTAACATTGAATATATACACCACCCGATGCATATCTTAATACTTGTTCGGATAGTATCCTTAGGTTGATATTCCTACAAAAACTATTCACGTAACATTTGGTAATCTTATAGTTCATCATGCGGATTGTTCATGTTAAATTTTATGGAATATTGGACGGGAGATATGCTTTCGGACCACGTCACCCAGGTACTTTTTTGTTCACGATACAATTAGTAATACGTTGCATCTTGAGTAATTATGAAATGACTGTAAATTTTTTTACTACCTTGCAGAAGGACATGAAAGAATTTCGAAAAAAATTGCTTGTCATATTGTACGAGTCAGAACTGAATAAGTTAAGAGGTAGTCCGATCTACCAACAACCAGGCGATATAAAAAAGACATCTGATTCGGATATTGAAGAGCTACCGGGTCCAAATCGGTCGAACTCAGAGGATGTAGCCAAAGAAAAATGTACCCTTCCCGCCTCCATGGTGTCTACCAACCCACATGATTTAGGCGATGAGATCGTCAGATACATCATGTCCATTGACGATGTAGAGTCTTTGGAGTAAGTGTCGTATTACAAAAAACATTAAGTGTCTATACACTATTATGATATCATCATTCTTATTGACTCTTTTCACAGAAAAGAATGGGTGCGGAGCTCGAAACCATATCCATTGGGATTAAGTTTGAAACAAATTCAGGGTATTCTCAAATCAGACCAGCCTATGGACAAGGACTATTTCAACATGGCTGTACGTATACTTGCATGCGACGATATACAGTTATTGATAGAGCCCCCAGTGCACAACATGGACTTGAGATTTTGTGTAAGTTTTCATATTCACATGTACTTATTATCATCGTCATGATTCTAAACCTTTTCTATTGACGCAGTCGGCATTATTCGATGCCACAAAACATCCAAAGTACCGTGCAAAGCCAGATTTTAAGTTGTTGGCAACATTTCTTCACGGTTGGCCAGATATTAACAATAATATCTCATCTTGTCATATGGTAAGTTCGATTGCTTGACCCCTTGTCAATTATTGTTGTGGTTTATGTTTTTCTAAGGCTTTTCACTTGCAGATTTCACTTCCATATGCATTTCTTGGCCACTACATGTTGTTCTTCGTGGACAAACATAAATGTCGTGTATCCATTTTGGACCCTATGATTGATCCGCTCTCAACAGAGAGGTATCAAATGAAATTCCAGAGGTATGCACTCTACCTAAACGAAGCACTCAGAATAGCACAACCAGGCTGGAGTTCAGATATATATTTCTGGCCACGTAGTTATCCAGATGGTATTCCAAAAACCCATGACAGGTGATTTTATTTAAAATCACTATAAGAATTTATTTAGTTTCATCCTTTATGTTCAAGATATTGATAGTACATTCATTTGCAGGGACTTGTCTGGTTATTTAGTTTTTAGTTTTATGCTCTCATGGGATGGCGTAAAGTTGGTTCATCCGGTTTGTACTGTGAGTATTCTCTATTGCACATTCTTATAATTTTAATGTGAAATTTTTGAGGTAACAATCATATATTTATATTCCTCATGCAGGATGGTTACGAGATGAGGAAAAGGTTTTTGCTACATCTACTTAAGTATCATGCAAATGAAGTCGAACACAACATTCCGGATGTTCTACGAGAATCCCTTAAGTGTGTCAATAGATATCAGATGTGGCATCGTTAAGACATGAATCAGATCGTTGTTTTTTATACACATGACGTTTAAATTATAAGCATGAATTTTGGATTGTTTGATTACCATATGGTTATCTTATCTATGTATATTATTATTTAGATGAATTCAATGTTTATGTATGCAAGGAAAATAACCCGTTGCAACGCACGGGCATTCTACTAGTACTAGTAAAGATTCTAGTGGCTTCGCAGCGTCAATTTTCAAGGTTGACAGGGGATCTTTATACTCCTGCGTGACGCAAGCAGGCGTTTGCCAGCGGCTCTTTGCAACGCATGGAGTGTGGCGTCAGGCTATCTGCAGGGTTGCTACAGTGGCGTGGATCTGATTTAGTTCGGGCGGGCTGAAGATGCGGTGTGCGGGGTCGACGTGGTGATGGTGGCGTCGGTTCTGGTCGGGGCTTGAGAAGGTGAGGTGGAGGTGATCGTGAAGATGGAGATCGTCATTCTTGGTTGGTGTGAGTGGCTTCTCGCTGGGATGGTAGGTCTCGTGGCAAGGGCGGGGAGAAGACATGGCAAGTTGGACGAAACCTTTGCTTCGGCTGTTTGTCGAGGTAGGCGACGACAACGCCTCTAAGCGCCGCTCTCTTCTTGAAGACACCGTCGAGTGGGGTGCCTGATTTCTTCCTGGATCAATTCGGGGAAACCTAGATCTTCTCGGGATCGGGCGATGGTGGTGTCATGTGCCATGCTCCCCCTTGTTGGAATCGTTTTTAGATATTGATACATTTTTCTCCCTTTTTAAGCAAAGAGAAGGAGATCTAGATCTACAGTTTCACCAATCGTCCTCTTTTTTAGGGGAACTTTGGATCTAGCTAGATCTTGGTATTCATTTGGTGAGTCCTTCCTCTCATCTCCCTCCATGACCACCTCGTGTGATCTTGCCTTTGCAATTGGTACACCAGTTTGAGTTTCCTACGGTGATACGTGGAGAAAAGTTTGAGTAGTTTATTACTCTTGGATGCATTGTGTTCCCGGTAGCTTGTTCATCTTTGGTGCATTGTGTATCCTAGACGGTTGGTGTTGTCGTGAAGCTCTTCTTAGTGTGAAGTTTGGACAAGCTTTGTGAACCCTAGACGGTTGGTATTGTCGTGAAGCTCTTCTTGGTGTGAAGCTTTGGCAAGCTTTGGGAGCCTCCGACTTGACATGCATCGCGCAACCTTCAAGTAACGGAGCAACTAAAAAAAGCCAGCAAGAAATGGTTACGAAATCACAAATACTTCAGAGACACTGACATGGTGGACCGACCGGCTAGACTTGCATCATACAACCTTTGAAGTTACGAAGCAACCAAAAAGAGGCAACCAAAAGCGTCCACGAGTATCACATAATCCTTTGAGCAACTAACATGGTGGACCTACCAACTTCAGAGGACCGCGGGTGTGTGTCGATCCTCAGAGTCAAGTTGCATGCGCAATGAGACTACTACCATGAATAACTTGTGTAGACCGTTGTTGGTGACGCCAACTGTAGCATCCCGACGCTCATAGACCACGAACTGGACCATTCATGCATGGTGGATGGTGCGAATGTACCACGAAATCGACAAGATCACCCAAAACACATTTATCATGGGAAACATATTAAACCGTGCTAAAATCCATTTTTCTTTTAGTGATGATTGATAACCCACGAGTATAGGGGGTCGCAGTAGTCTTCGCGGGTAGTGTTACCCAATTTATTGATTCGACACAAGGGGAGCCAAAGAATATCTAAAGGTCTTCGCAGCTGAGTTGTCAATTCAGCCACACCTGGAGAAGCACAAGTAACACAAGATGGGTGAAAGTAGCAGCGATCTGAGAATATTAGTAACAGTAACACGAAAGCAATGATGGTGGAAAATGGACCGGGGTTCATAGTTTCACTAGAGTTAACTCTCCTAAGCAAATAATCATGCATTAGGTGAACAAATTACAGTTGGACAATTGACAGAATTGCACTAATTAGTTATGACAAAGAAACCAAGTTAATGAATCATACATAGGCATGTGTTCCTTATATAGTTGTATCTACTCGCAATGAGAATTCGTACAACATCGTTTGTCCTACCATCCGGTTTCAGCCGGGCCTATTAAGGAACTTATGGTAATTAAGGTGCTCCTTTTAATAGAGCACCGAAGCAAAGCATTAACATTCAGTGAACACATGTAATCCTCAAGTTACTAACCATCCCCATTGATACCCCGACCTGCACCTCGAGGTTGCCGGTTCCGAACTAGTAACAGGTGTATACAACTTGTAGATACGATCTAAGTAACAATTATATTCATGCAAACATAACGAGCCCAAATCTAAGATCATGCCACTCGTGCACTAGTGACAAGCATTAAGCATAACAAGGGTGCAACAACAACAATTCATAAACATAAGTGACTCATCAAATGTAACAATTCATCGGATCCCAACAAACACAACGCCGATTACATAAAGGTGATCTTGATCATGTAAGACAACTCACAAGATCTAAACATGGTAGCACAAGGGGCAGAGAGTACCAACTAGCTACTGCTAAAAACCCATAGTCCATGGGGGGAGTACTCACAACTCATCCCGGAGGCAGCGGTGGCGATGAAGATGGCTCCGAGGACCACTCCCCATCCCGCTAAGGTGCCGGAACAGGAACAATCTGGCCCCTGAAACTTATCGGCGATGGCGGCGGAGCTCTGTATCATTTTTGGGAAAATCCTTTAAGGGTTAGGGTTTTATTGACGGGGCGAATATATAGTCAAAATGACGGTTCCGGGAGGTTTTTGAGGGGCCCGGACGACCTCGCGCCGCGACCCATCCTTGACCCACGGCTGGCACCCGCGGGGGGTCTTCTGGGCCTCCACTGGACCTGCCCTTATGGCTCCCGGGGTTTTTAATTATTTCTGATTTTTTGTAAGTTTTTTAGATTTTTCTGAGCACTTTCATTTTTGGGCCTTTTCTTCAAATCACAGACAAAATAGACATAAACTAGCACTGGGCATCTTGTTAATAGGTTAGTCCAGAAAATGCTAAGAAACCATAGTAAAAACATGTAGCAATGACATAAAACAAGCATGAAACAATCAAAAATTATAGATATGTTTGACACGTATCAATTATGTCTCTTAACATCCTTGGATCAGAGTCGCTAGCAAAGGTGAAGGTCTTAGCTTGTCGCTGGTTAGGTAATCTGATATGAACTTCTCATTATATGCTTCAATCTTGTACAACCAGTTTGGCAGTGAAACCTTTAGGTGTGTTTGTGGTGTATACTTGACCATGGGCTGTCTGGCCCAAACGACCGACCCGACCCAAACTCGGGCTTACCAAAAAGGCAAAATACGACAGGGTCGAGCCGAGCCATGTTAGCAGACCGGGCTCAGGCCTGATTTTTGAGCCTGAGTGCAAGATGAGAAGAACTTACCAAAAGGTGATTTATCTTGGGCCGGGAATATGTACCGACGGTCGGGGCTAAGGTCTCAGCATCGAGATCTCTTAGGGCCGCCCAAAGCCCGGCTCGGCCCAAGTTATGCCCAGATCTAGTGTGGTAGGCCTAGGGCAAATCCTATTCTACGTTTGTTGCGCGCGTTAGCGTCAAAACGCAATCCCTATTTCTCACCCGCTGCGAGTCCGAGAAGATGGGCTGGCCCAGTAAGATGCTTTCGTGTTCATGTTTTTTTTTTCTTTTTTTCTTTCTTTTTTTTCTTTTTTCTGTTTTCATTTTTCTTCTTTTGTTTCTTTTTGCAAAAATGAATAATTTTTAAATCTGAACCATTTTTCAATAATTACATTTTTTCAAAATTTATTTTTTCTGAAATTGAACATTCTTTCAAATATGAATTATCTTCAGAATGAACAATTTTCAAATACGAACCATTTTGAAAATGATTTTTTCCTAAATATGAACCATTTTTCAAATGAATATTTCTTCAAATATGAAATTTTATATTTTTATATTTTTTTGTTTTATTATTATTTTCGGTTCGATGATTTTTTGGTTTATTATTAATTTTGGTTCACCCGAATTTTTGGTTCATTATTATTTTTGGTTCACCAACTTTTTTGGTTCACTATTATTTTTGGTTTACTAACAGTTTTGGTTCACTATTCTTTTTTGTTCACCGGTATTTTTGGTTCACTATATTTTTGGTTTACTAACATTTTTGGTTCACTATTATTTTTGGTTCACTATTATTTGATTCACTATTATTTTTGGTTTACTAACATTTTTGGTTCACTATTCTTTTTGGTTCACAGGTATTTTTGGTTCATTATTATTTTTGGTTTACTAACATTTTTTGTTCACTATTATTTTTGGTTCACCGGTATTTTCGATTACTAATATTTTTTGTTCATCCGAATTTTTAGTTTCTTTTTGGTTCGTTATTATTTTGTATTCACCGATATTTTTGATTTACTATTATATTTTGTTTCACTATTATTTTTGGTTCATTACTATTTTTGGTTCACCTGAATTTTAGTTTAAAAAATGGTTCATATTTGAAAATAATCATTCTTTAAAACGGTTCATATTTTAAAAATGGTTCCGGTTTAAAAAAAAATCAAAATTGAAAACTATCCATATTTCTAAAACGTTAGATTTAAAAACAAAAAGGAAAACACGAAAAAAACAGAAGAACAAGTAAATAAAACAACAAAAGATAAAGATAATGACAAGAAAGAAAAAAAGAACCCTTATGTGGGCCGGCCCATGTGGAGGACTGGTATAGGGTGCGTAAAATTCCTACGGGCGAGTCCTATTAACGCTTGCAGCGAGCGAGGTATAGGGCGACCTGCGTCAAAACGCGTACCCCCGATACACAGCGCTGAGTTGTTGGGCCGGCCCGTTCTATTTTTTCCCTCACTGTTTCTTCATCGTCCGGTTCCCATCCCCTTCTTCCTCCTCCCTCTCCCCCGCGCGGGCGGTCTCTCTTCCCTCCTCCCTCTCCCCCGTTCCCCTTCCCCGGAGTTTTCTCTCGCTGTTGGTTCTAATCCGCCACGCCGATCTAAATTGTGGCGGGCGTCATCTCCTCGGCCGTACTTGGTGGCTACAGGTTCGTCTAATTTTTTCGTCATCCACGATCGCCTCGATGCAAACCCTAATTTACATTTTCTCTTTGGATCGTATGATGTGTAGATCATTAGATCCTTTTAGAAGATGGGGGTTCTATGTGTTGCAACTTTTTCGACCAGATTGTGCGGTCAAGTATCTGAGATTTAGGCCAATGTTCTTTTCTATAGCTCTACGGCAGTTTTGTTCTTAGATCACCTCAATCCTGCTATGTGTGCTTGTGTAGATTTTATGGTTGTTTTTGGGGTCTGGTTTTGTATGAGCTCGACGGATTGAGCTTCCAAGGGTGTAGTTCTTTCTGCTGAAACTTTTCATGTAGCTTCGGGGGTAGTTCTTCTAGCCTTTTAATCGTAACATTTTTGTGGTTTTTATGGTTCATATCTACAAGATCCCTAACACTTTGGGGTGGTACGTTTTCCAGAGCTAGAAGATGATTAGTAGAGACGTCTTGTGTTCATGTATTTTGTTTGCAACCCTTTTGTTTGATCTAATTGTCTTGGATTAAGCATTTCATGGGTATCTACTAAAATGGTTCAGTACATGTGAATCTACTAACTGGTCCACTACTAGTTGTAGTAGTAGTTATAGTTTCTTTTATCATGATTTATACTAACTGGTTCACTAAAGGGTTCGCTACTAGTCATATTTTTGTTACTGTTTTTGTTCTTATTATTGTTGTTTATTATCTTACTTATGTACGATAGCCCGAACCGATGGGTACTTTCTTTCCTTTTTTGGTAGCGGAATGCATACCGGATGTTGTGCGTTGTAAGTCCACTATGAGAACTAGATGTTCAACATTGCGCTTCAATAAAGCTGTAAAAGATCTCAATCCAATTCAGAGGGGCCATATCATCAATTATGGCTTGGAGCACCTTCTTAATATTCCAGACCACCTTTATATCCCTCTTGAACTCACCCAATGGATCATAGATCACATCACCAGTGGACGATGTTTCAAGCACAAATCGAAAACCATCAAATTCAATAAGGAAATGGTCAACATAATATTTGGTTTCTCTTCCGGAACCATCCCTTTTTTTGAGAGCGACGATCCAGAAGTGTTGGCTGAGGTGCAAGAGATCCGTAAGAAGTACCTTGATGAAGATGGAAAATTACCCATGAAGAAGCTGGTTTCTGTCATGCTTGCTGATGACAGGGAGGACAGTGTTATCAGGAGCTTCGTGTTGTTTTTCATATCAATTATAATGTGCCCTCTCACTTAAAATTTTGTGAACCCAAAGTATCTCTTCACACTAAGAGATGTATCCTCCATCCCTAACCTTGACTTTGGGTCTCTGTGTCTCGACCACCTTTTTGCTGAAATTGACAAGTTCCATGACAAGTTTTTGATATTGACACAGTGGCTCTTCATGGGTTGGCGGCTGCCTCCCTGTCTTTTCTGTAAGTAGATTGAACTTTTTTCTTTGTTGCACCTTTGTCATGAACATTTCTGTCTCCCCATCCCCCTTCATTGATTGAAGCAGTTTTATAATGTTTCATTTTCTTTTTATGTTTTTATAGATTGTATACTTGGATTTCGTTGATCTCAAGGGATATGATGGTGCTATTGATTTCGGTGTCCCACGCATCACACATGTGAGGAATGGAGATCTTTTTTGTCTGGATAATCGTGATTACAGAGTACAAGATGGTTTCAGCTCACAAGATGTTCCATGCATAAGCTAATGATGACGGGATTGATGAGAGTGTTCTTCTCCCTCAACAACGCCAACAAGTACTCTTGATACCCTGAAAGGAAAATAATATATTAGGGATAGGTTGAGCCTCCAAGTGCAGAGTATGTAGAAGTGGTAGTTTTTCCCCAAGAAGGTGACTCGAGGGTTTAATATCGAACTCTCGGGGAATCAGTAGTGTGGGTTTTATCTTCTTGTCCTTCTCTAGATTTTCTGCAAACAAAATAGATTGCTTTGTGCTCTCAACCTCACCAAGTGGTTGTCAAGCACAAGGTGTGAGAATGATATTAAGATGATAATGAATGCAAAACAGTAAATAAATATGCAATGGTGGTAAATAAGTATGCAAGGATGATAGTAATGACGATGGATGGTATTTTTGGGGTTTTTATATGTGAATGCAAGAAGTAAAAGTGTTTTTGTATTTTCTTATTTTAAAATGGCTGAATGTAAAAGATGCTTAAAAGTGGTTGGAAAGGTGTTTCTTATGATTAAAAATGGACCGGGGTTCATGGTTTCACACATGCACTCTCTCTTTAATATAGTGTGGCAAATGAGTAGACATAGATTTAACATATGAGATTGCAAACAAGGTTAATGACATGTTACTAATTATATGGGCATCACGTCCTAGCATAGAGACCTTTTGATTATTAGTCTCACTTATACTCCACCAAGATGTGAACTAAATCATGCATCTTAGTAATTAAGATAACATCAGAGTATAGCTTTAAGATTAATGACATGAAGTGAAAATAAACACATGATGGATCTAGTCTTAGGTAGAGGCATGTCACTCCTCCTACCCTACAACATGGTATTTTGGTTTATCCCTGGTGAGGTAACAAAGTAAGGTAAACACCCAATGGATCATGATATTAAGTTGTCAACTTATCACTTCACCACCCCCGTTACTCCAACTAATGCACACATTCCCCCACACACGCTCTCATAAACATGCTTGATCATAACAAGGATATAAGAACGGGGTACATAATATGCATCTACTTTCATAACTGAAATATAACATTGCAATCTCAACATATATTAACTCATAGAAAGATCCACCACAATGGTAATACAACTGTGACCGTAATCATGTTCAGCAGCTCATACGGTGCTAATTAGTGAAGCTCAGGAGAGAGAGAGATACATATGCTACTGCCACAAACCCATAGTCCAGAGGTGGACTACTCCCTCTTCATCATGGAGACGGTGGAGATGTCGATGGAGAAGAAGGAGACCTCTCCGGCAGGGCTCCGCCGGAGTTTCCCCCCTCCAATCTGCAGCCTCCTGGTCTCTGTTTCTTGTTTCTCTCGTGTGGCGGCTCTCCTCTGGAAAAACGTCGGGGGACCTCTTATATAGGCGTTTTTAGGTCACGAGGATGCTTCTGGGCGAAGGATCGATGCAAACGGGGCCACGAGGGCTGAGAGGGGTGGGCCCACGTGGCCTGGTACTGTAGCCGCGTGGGACCCTCTCTTTTGGTCCTCCGGCCTCCGTTCGTTGACTTCTTTCGCTCCTAAATCTTCTCCTTCCAAAATAATGACCCCCGTAAATTTATAGCTCATTATGACGTCGTCAAGGTCCTGAAACAAATAAGGAAAGAAATAGGGGTTTTCTGCTGCGCAGGATTAATTCCATAAAAAGGGGATATCATCATAAATTACCAAAAATCATTAAATAACAGTGATATACCCCTTATATGATGCAAATATGATTGGAATATGACTATTATAGTGCAAAGTTCATGTATGCATTTTAGATTTGGAGCCCTAGAAGGTTTGAAGAGGAAGCACTAGGTGTGCGGGGAATGTACAAGATTCAAGACGTAGGATATAACATGATCAACATTTTCGTGGGGCCCTAGAAGGTTTCGGTAGAGAACGTATCCAGTGAAACCGTGCACCCGTGCACCCATTTTGAAAATGTCAACTTTATATGTTTCAAAAAATTCCGAAAAAAATTCTGAATGTTGACACGGAATATGTTCACAATGCCTATAAGTTTCAGAACCAGATTCGAAACACACAGGGAGAAACAAAAAAGACAAAGTATAGCATGAATAGTGTTCAGATCACTATTCACATATGGATTTGTCATTTTGTTTCTCCCTGTGTGTTTCGAATCTGGTTCTGAAACTTATAGGCATTGTGAACATATTCCGTGTCAACATTCAGATTTTTTTCGGAATTTTTTGAAACATATAAAGTTGACATTTTCAAAACGGGTGCACGGGTGCACGGTTTCACTGGATACGTTCTCGGTTTCGGTAGGGGAGAAGGAGTGGAAAGGAACGATATTTTTATCATGCTACATGTACAAAATGATACAGAAGGGATGTGTGTTTTCTTTTTCTGCATCTCTCATTTAACCTGTTACTCATGGACTGAAAATGTTCAGGCCCAAAAACGTCTTACAAGTGCAGTTGGTTTTTACGTTGCAAGCAAATTTTGTTTCTGTATGTATATGTAGTTCTGACAAAAAATGGATACCTTGTCTAAGGGGATGCAATTATGTTTTTGTTTGCGTATATATGTTTCATTCGTACTAAGGCACCGAACGGTAAAATGGGCGACAAAATGAACTTCAGTTTCTTAGCAAGCTCCCATTTTTTTCTGGGTTTTTTGTCTAAATGCTGAGCTTTGATCATCTTTTCCGGTTCACCACCTTTATATATATATTATGTTCACTCCTTTTTTTTGTTCAGTCTTTTTTAGTTCATCCCTTAGATTTTTCGGTTAATCACTTAGATATCCCGTTCATCACCTAGATTTTCGGTTCATCGTCTACATTTTTGGGGTTCATTATTTTCGGTTCATCATCTCGATTTTTCGGTTCATCGCCTTTTAGATTTTTAAGGTTTAATCTTATCGGTTCATCCGTTAGTTTCGGTTCATGACCTAGATTTCTGGTTCTTCACCTATATTTTTCGGTTCATCACCAATTCTTTTGGGTTCACTTTTTCAGTTCATCACTCAGGTTTCCGGTTCATCAGCTAGATTTTTCGGTTCATGACCTATATTTTCGGTTCACGCCTTTTCGGTTCATCACCTTATATATATTATGTTCACACCTTTTTTTTGTCCACTTTATTCGGTTCATCACTTAGATTTTCGGGTCATCACTTACATAATCAGTTCATCGCCTAGATTTTTTGGTTCATCGCATAGAATTTACATATGTTCATCACCTAGTTTTTTATGGATCAATCTTTTTTATCGGTTCCTGTCCAAGATTTCCGGATCATCACCTAGTTTGTTTCGGTTCATTAGCTACATTTTTTCGGTTCATCACCTAATTTTTTTTTGGTTCATCACCTAATTTTTATGGTGAATCTATATCGGTTCATCACCTATATTTTTTCGGTTCACTTTTTCGATTCATCACCTAGTTTTTTGGTTCATTATTTAGGTTTCCGGTCATCAGCTTGGTTTGTGGTTTGTGACCTAGATATTCGGTTAAAGCTTTTTGCGGTTCATGGCCTTATATATATATTATGTTCACTCCTTTTTTTGTTCACTTTTTTTTGGTTCATCACTTAGATTTTCGGTTCATCACTTATATTTTGGTTAATCGCTTAGATTTATTGGTTCATCACTTAGATCATCGCTTAGATCATCGGTTCATCATCTAGATTTTGGGTTCATCGTCTAGATTTTGGGTCCATCATTTTTGCTTCATCATCTCGCTTTTCGGTTCATCGCCTTAGATTTTTATGGTTTTGATATTATTGGTTTGTCACCTAGATTTCCGGTTCATCACCTAGATTTCTGGTTCATCACCAATATTTTTTCGGGTCATGACCTAGATTTTCTGGTTCATCACCTATATTTTTCGGTTCATCACCTATATTTTTCGGTTCATCACCTATATTTTTCGGTTCATCACCTAGATTTTTCGGTTGATGTCCTAGATTTTCGGTTTACGGTTTTTCTGTTCATCTAATTTTTTCGGTTCATGACCTACATTTCCGGTTCATCACCTAATTTTTGGTTCATCACCTAGATTTTTTGGTTCATCTCATACATTTTTCGATTCATCACCTATATTTTCATGGTTCAATTTTCACCAGTTCATTAGCTAGATCTTTTGTTCATGACCTAGATTTTCCGGTTCTTCACCTTTTATTTTTCGGTTCATCACCTAGATCTTTCGTTTCATCACCTACATTTTTCGGTTCATCACCTAGATTTTTATTTTGTTGAATCTTATTGGTTCATCACGTAGATTTTTCGGTTCATCACCTAGATTTCCGGTTCATCATCTAGATTTTTTGCTTCATCACCTACATTTTAATGATTCAATTTTATCGGTTCATCACCTAGATGTTCGGTTCATCATCTCAATTTTTTGGTTCATCGTATCAGTTTTTATGGTCCAATATTATTGGTTTATCACTTACATTTTCGGTTCACTTGTTCGGTTCATGATCTCGATTTTTCGGTTCATGCCACATAGAACCCACGTCTCCTAAAAGGATCTACTGATCTGTTCATGTTCGGTTCATCACCTACATTTTTACGGTTCATGACCTATATTTCTGGTTCATCGCCAATATTTTTGGGTTCATCACCTAGATTTTCCGATTCATTACCTATATTTTTTGGTTCACTTTTTTAGTTCATCAGCTAGAATTTTCTCGGTTCATGATAGATTTTTCGGTTCATGACCTAGATTTTCGGTTCACGCTTTTTTCAGTTAATCTGATTTTTCATTTCATGAGCTAAATTTCCGGTTCGTCACCTATAATTTTCGATTCATCTCATAGACTTTCGGTTGATCACCTAGATTTTTATGGTTCAATTTTATTGGTTCATCAGCTAGATCTTTCGTTCATGACCAAGATTTTTGGTTCATGTTTATTTTTCGATTCATCGTCTAGATTTCTGGTTTATCACCTAGATATTTTGTTCATCACCTAGATTGCCGGTTCATCACATAGATTTTCGGTTCATCACCTAGATTTTCGGTTCACCACCTAGATTTCTGGTTCATCACTAATATTTTTTCGGTTTATCACCTAGAATTTCCGGTTCGTCACCTATATTTTTCGGTTCATCACCTCGATTTTTAGGTTCATGTCGTAGATTTTTGGTTCATGGTTTTTTGGTTCATCTGATTTTTTTGGTTCATGATCTACATTTTTGGTTCATGACCTTTATTTTTCTCGGTTCATGACCTAGATTTTCTGGTTAATGATTTTCAGTTCACGCTTTTTCGATACATCTGGTTTTTTGGTTCATGACCTAGATTTCCGGTTCGTCACCTATATTTTCGATTCATCTCATAGATTTTCAGTTCATCACATAGATTTTTATGGTTCAATTTTATCAGTTCATTAGCTAGATCTTTCGTTCATGACCTAGATTTCCGATTCAACACTTTTATTTTTTGGTTCATCACCTAGATTTTTGGTTTATCACCTAGATATTATGTTCATCACCTAGATTTTCGGTTCATCACCTAGATTTCCGGTTCATCGACAATATTTTTTTGGTTTATCACCTAGATTTTCTGGTTCATCACCTATATTTTTCGGTTCATCGGCTAGTTTTTCTGTTGATACCCTAGATTTTTCGATTCATGTCCTAGATTTTCGGTTTCATGGTTTTTCGGTTTATGTGATTTTTTCGGTTCATGACCTATATTTTCGGTTCATCACATATATTTTTCTCGGTTCATCACCTAAATATTCTGGTTCATGACCTAGATTTTCGGTTCACGCGTTTTCGGTTCATCTGATTTGGTTCATGACCTATGTTTCTGGTTTGTCACCTATATTTTTCGATTCATCTCATAGATTTTCGGTTCTTCACCTAGATTTTTATGGTTCAATTTTATCGGTTCATCAACTAGATCTTTCGTTCATGACCTAGATTTCCGGTTCATCACTTTTATTTTTCGGTTCATCACCTAGATTTCCGGTTTATCACCTAGATTTTCGGTTCATCACATAGATTTTTGGTTCATCACCTAGATTTTTGGTTCATCACCAATATTTTTTTGGTATGTCACCTAGATTTTCCGGATCATCACCTATACTTTTTGGTTCACTTTTTTCGGTTCATCGGCTAGTTTTTCGGTTCATCCTCTAGATTTTTTGGTTCATGTCCTAGATTTTTGGTTCATGGTTTTTCGGTTCAGCTGATTTTTTTGTCCATGACCTACATTTTCGGTTCATCACCTATATTTTTCGGTTCATCACCTAGATTTCTCGATTCATCTCATATATTTTTCGGTTCATCACCTATATTTTCATGGTTCAATTTTTACCGTTTCATCAGCCAGATCTTTCGTTCATGACCTAGATTTTTGGTTCATCACCTTTATTTTCCGGTTCATCACCTAGATTTCCGGTTCATCAACTAGATCTTTCGGTTCATGACCTGCATTTTCGGTTAATCACACGGATTTTCGGTTCATCACCTAGATTTTTTATTTGTTTAATCTTATTGTTTATCACGTAGATTTTTTGGTTCATCACCTAGATTTCTGGTTCATCGTCCAGATTTTTTGGTTCATCACCTCTAGATTTTTCGGTTCATCACTTGCATTTTTATGATTCAATCTTATCGGTTCATCACCTAGATGTTCGGTTCATCATCTCGATTTTTCGATTCATTGTCTTAGATTTTTATGGTCCAATATTATTGGTTTATCACCTACATTTTCGGTACACTTGTTCGGTTCATCATCTCGATTTTTCGGTTCATGACACATAGAACCCACATCTCCTAAAAGGATCTACTGATATGTTCATGTTCGGTTCATCGCCTTATATTTTTATGGTTAAACCTTATCGGTTCATCACCTACATTTTTTGCGGTTCATGACCTAGATTTCCGGTTCATCACCAATATTTTTTTGGTTCATCACCTAGATTTTCCAGTTCATCACCTATCTTTTTCGGTTCATCAGCTAGATTTTTCTCGGTTAATGACCCAGACTTTTCAGTTCATGACCTAGATTTTTCAGTTCACTTTTTTTGGTTCATCACCTAGATTTTTTGGTTCATCACCTAGATTTCCGGTTCATCGTCTAGATTTTTTGGTTCATCACCTAGATTTTTTATTTCACCACCTACATTTTTATGGTTCAATTCTATCGGTTCATCAGTTAGATTTTTGGTTCACTTTTTTCGGTTCATCAGCTAGTTTTTCGGTTCACCACTTAGGTATCCGTTTCATCAGCTACATTTTTGGTTCGTGACCTAGATTTTTGGTTCACACTTTTGAAAGTGCATGGTTGCTCCCATGCATGGTTTTGGTAATTTATGACAATCTCTATGGAGTAATACTTGCATTGAGCTATATTTGTAGGTTGTCCATTTGCTTGCTTGTTCTCCATTTGTTGGAGTCAAGGTTAAGGGAAGAAGAAAAGTTTGTGTTGATCAAGGCTTTGTGCGGGTTGGTCAACTCTCAAGTCCAAGTGAAGATATGCCGAAGAGATGCTTCTCCCATCTTGGTGTATGGGGGAGCAACATGTGAATCTTCATCGAAGCGTGATCGAGAAAGGTGGTGCATCTTGAGGAGATGAAGATCGTCTTCAAGTGGATTAAAAGCGCAAGGCAAAGGTATATTCTTGATAGGGTTTCTATTTTACCGGTCTCATATTGTTTAGTGAGAGACCGGGTTATAGGATAGATAACCGTACTATCAAGAGGGGCTCTCGACCGAATATCGTGATCATATCACCGTAGAGAGCACAAACCTTTGCATCCATGCAATCATCTTTATTGGTTCTTATTTGTCTCTTATCGTGGTGTGGTCTTGGTGCTTGTCGTGCTTGTCATGACAAAGCCAAGTTCACCGAAAACGGTTTTCATATGCGTCTTCTTTTGCGGTTTCGGTATTAGATATTTTGCCGGTTCATCCGTGCGGAAGATTTATCTCTTCCATTTCTTTGCAAAATCTCCATTGCTTGTTTGCCATTTTCAAAGGTTGCTTTTGTCGTCCTCTTTCCAACAAAATTGGTTTTATTTCATTCGGACTTCAATTGCAAAAGTTTCGGTATTTCCGGTTTGCGAAAATGAGTTTCTAACTTTCCCCATTTGGTTTTATAATATTTTCTTGGACTATGATGTTTCTCTGCATAATATTGTTGTGCTCGTTGTGACGATTCCAACGAGTCCAAGATTATCGAAAACGGAGTTCGTGGGTGAAAGTTATTGCATTTCCGATTTGCAAATGGGAGCTTTTACCTCTCCCCATTTATTTTTATATTATATTCTTGGACTACGATGTTTATCTGCATATTCTTGTAGTGCTCGTTGTGACAATTCCAACGAGTCCAAGATTATCGAAAACGGAGTTCGTATGCGAAAGTTATTGCGTTTTCGGTATTGAAATATTTTTAGACAGATTTTAAAAGAAGAGGAGAAAAAAAAGGGGTGACGGGCCGGCCTGGCCGGCCCCAGGCCGGGACGAGGCCGGCAGCCTCGGGTGGCTTCCCGGCCCACCCCGCGCTGGCTGACCGGCCCAGGCCGGGATGAGGCCGGCCGGCTCGGGAGGGCTCCCGGCCTTCCTGCGCCCGCAGGCCGGCCCAAGGCCGGGGCGAGGCCGGCCCTTTTCTGCTGTTTTTTTTTTCGTTTTTCTGGCTGTTTCCCGGTCGGGCCGGGACAAGGCCGGCCCGAGGCTGGGCTCCCTGGCTGCACACATTTTTGCCTTTTTCCTCTCCAACGGCTCCATTTTGGAGCCCACTATAAAAGGGGCTTTTCCCCATTTTTCCCATAGAGCTCTTTTTCTCTCTCCCCATCATGGTTGCAACATTTTGAGAGCTTGATTCCTCCACTTCCCTCCGATGATTCTTGCCCAAATTTAGGGAAACAAGAGAGGAGATCTAGATCCACTACTCCACCAAACAAAATCTCCTCTAAGTGAGGGGAACTCGTTGGATCTAGATTTTGAAGTTCTTGGTGTTTCTCCTCCGTTCTTCCTCCTAAATCCCTCCATAGCATTAGTTGCTTTGGTTGGATTTTGGGGAGAAGGTTTTGACCACTTGGTGTGATCTTCCCCTTTTGCATTAGTTGCATCGGGTTGTGCTCCCCACGGTGATTCGTGGGATTGAAGGTTGGGAGCTTGTTACTCTTGGGTCATTGGATCCTACACGGTGGTGCCGTGAAGATTTTGACTTGTGAAGCTTCGGCACGATTTGGGAGCCCCCAATTGAGTTGTGGGTGTGTGCCCCAAAAGTTGTAAGGGCTCCGGAATCCGCCCCGAAGGATTCCGATAGTGGAAGGTGAACCAAACCTTTGGGTGCGGTTCATCGGAGAATAGGGTGAGACCTTTGTGGCATCTTGAGTAGGCCTTTTGTGGCGAGCTCACACCCCTCCAACGAGACGTACTCCCTTAACAAGGAGGAACTCGGGAATAAATCCTCGTCTCCGCGTGCCTCGGTTATTTCTATACCCGAGCTTTTACTTATGCAAATTTACATTGTGATAGACTTCGTGCTTGAAGTCTATATCTTGCTATCACCTTGATGCTTGCCTTGTTTAGCATAAGTTGTTGGTGCACTTTAGGAAAACCTAGAATTTTAGATTGTTGGCTTGTTAATTTAAACACCTAGTTTTATTCCGCAATTATCAAGCCCCTAAATAGAAAAAGTTTTAATCGCCTATTCACCCCCCTCTAGGCGACATCCGGGACATCGTTTATTATTTCAACTTTTCGGTTCATCGCCTTATATGTATATATATTATGTTCACTCCTTTTTTCGTTCACTCTTTCCGGTTCATCACTTAGATTTTCGGTTCATCACTTAGATATTCGGTTCATCGCCTAGATTTTCGGTTCATCGTCTAGATTTTGTGTTCATTATTTTTGGTTCATCACCTGGATTTTTATGGTTCAATATTATTGGTTTATCACAAGCTGAATCACTGTATAGTTTCAAATATCTAGTTGCTTATACCGTCCACATTTTCTTTCCAACATATATGATTCAGGGATTTTTGTCATTTAGTTCATGTTGTCATACAATGGAATCGGGTCCTCCTATTCTACGTTCGAAGCGCCGAGGTCGTCTTCCGCCTCCCCCCCGCCTCCAACGCCGGCCTCCCGCCTCCCACCTTCGACCCCCGCCTCCATTGCTGGCCGACCGCCTGCTGCCGCCACCCGCGGCCGGCCCCGCTCCCGCGGCGCCTCGCCGCCCCGTCCTCCTCGATCCCTAGCCCACCTCCGGTCCGCCGCCACCCCCGACATCTCTCTAAAGCCCCCGGTGAACCCCCACCACCCAAACCCTAAAGCTTGTCGGCAGCGAGCTTGCAACACTCCTCTCACCGCACCCGACCCCCACCCCACCCCCAAGTTAAGTTTGTTCCTCACCTACGCCGGCGACGTCGCGGCCAGCCGCGTCATCTCCGTCTCCGGTGAGGTCCATCCCTCGCCTGGCCGGCGACGTCGCGGCCAGCTGCGTCGTTCCTGTCGGCGGCGACTGCTCCGTCCCCGCGTCATGCTCATCGTCGTCCGACGTGGATGTAAATGGGCCAGGCCCATATCGCCGAGATAGCGACGCGGAGGGTACGCGTTTCTCTGCTAACCCACGCAACGGGCGTAGAATAGGGTTTGCCAATGAAATCGAAGTAAAAGCATTCTCGAATGTCAGTTTCTTCTCAAAATGAAATTTTTTTCTTTCCTTTTTTTTGTTAGTATGCTTTTTTAACCTATGAATTATTTTTATTTTGTATCATTCTTAGCTATGTATTCTTTTTCCCGTTCATAGGATGATATCCAGGCTCTCCGTGAGATCCTCCTGTGTCAGCTTGTAATATCTATACATAACGAACATATTTTTGTTATACTTCCTTGTATGTAAGACATAAAAAATTCAATTACTGCTTTCCCATTAGGCACAAGTTACCTCAAGAAGACTAACCGAATGACAAGTTTGTTTCTTCCCCGTCATTTATACTTCCATCCGTTCCTAAATATAAGATGTTTTAGGCTTTGTCCACATTCACATATATACAAATGTATCTAGAAACATATTAGTGTATATGTCCATCCATTTTAGTATGATCTAGACAATATGGCAAACACCTAAAACATCTTATAGTTAGGAACGGAGGGAGTAGTTTCTACCAACAAATAGTTATTTCATGTTTAGCTAAAGAAATTTCTCATAACTACAACTACAGGGATTATCAACAATTTTTGCTCATGGAAGATGAAGATATAAGTCAATTTCAGACCCTTTCTTTCTGAGAAGAATGACAAGACACCTGGTAGAAATATCAGATCCTGCTCGATGTTTTTATGGATGGTGTAACGTGTTGTTATGAAACAGCAAAATTCAAGCTATTTCCTGTCATCTTTTTTGAATAATGGTTCGCCAATTTGAACATGTGTTTTGAAATCTGAGAAATGGTTTGAAAGAATTTTTGCACAGTTGCTTGATGATAACTGTTTTTTACACTTCAAAACAGTAAAACAATTTACTTTTTTTGGGGAAAGTGAACAAGGGATCGATGGAACGATGGAGCGCGTAGCGCAGGTAAGTGAAACAGTCGAATGCACTCAACGAACCGGTAAGGCCTTGTTTGGTAACTGCAATCCCGGGAGGATCCCGGCCTTTTCCCGGGGAGAATTTTCCCCTAGTCCGGAGGTCGTGAATAAAATCTTGAGGTTTTACACCCGTTTCTTCAAATTCCTGGCCGGGATTATTTTTCCGGGTCTATTTAACCCGACAGCCAAACAAGCCTAAAAGGAGCGGCCCAATTAACCCGAGCGGGTGTGCCTAAGCGCGCTACTCGACGCAAAGAGCGCTTGGCGGTGGCAGCTGACCTTCTCCTGCAACGCCTACGAGTGGCCTCTGACTGCAGCAATGTCGTGAGAAGTATCAGTGGAGGAGGAAGGGGCTCGTATGGCCAGATCATACAGGAGATCAAGGCAAGAGCACGAAGTTTTGATGCAGTCGACTTTGCTCACGAAAGGAGAACGGCTAATGTTGATGCTCACAACCTGGCTAGGAGTGCCATTTATCTTTCTGTAGGCAGGCATGTGTGGTTTCAAGCTCCACCAGATGGTGTTCGTGTAAGCTATGGAAACAATAATGAATAAAGGGGTGGAGTTCTCTCAAAAAAAAAAAAAAAAAAAAGGAGCTCCCTAGGCGTAGCTGGCCTAAAAACAACCGAAATTATTTCCGGCTCAGACCGTTGGCGCTTTTCCCCGGTCCAAACTCCGAAGAGACTCGATCCACGGCGTTTTCTACTGTGGTACTGGTCGTTTTCTGCTCTTCGGGACGCCGCACTGGTCGCCGCCCCACCGTTCCGGCGAGCGCCGCCGCCGCGTCTGGAATCTCGATTAGCGACCGCCGCTTGGTCATGGGCATCTCGACCCCGATCCCATGGCGGAGCCTCGTCAGCAGAGTGCAGTAGTGCACTAGCACGCGCTCCCACCCTCCCCCCGTGCCATCCCAGGCACAGCTCCACAAAGCAAGGGAAAACGTGCGTGCTCCAGTAGACTGAGATCTTCACAGTCGAAAGGCACACGAGCTGCGCGCGGCAATGGCCCTTGCCACGGGCGCGGCGGCGGTATCCGCCGACGCCGCCGCCTGCTACTACTCCCTCCTCCAGAGCTGCATGAGCTGCTTACGGCGAGGAAAGTACATCCACGGCAGGCTCGTCGCGTCCGCCTCTGCCCCGGGACCTGCACCTCAGCACCAAGCTCGTCATCTTCTATGCCAAGCACGGCGACGTGGCAGCGGCCCGGAAGGTGTTCGACGGAATGCCGCACCGGAGCGTCGTGTCCTGGACGGCCATGGTCTCCGGGTACTCCAGGAACGGCCGCCCGCGCGAGGCGCTGGATCTGTTCTCCCTCATGCACGCGTCAGGGGTCCTGCCGAACCAGTTCACCTACGGGAG
Source organism: Puccinellia tenuiflora (assembly GCA_012064385.1). Taxonomy (NCBI): domain Eukaryota; kingdom Viridiplantae; phylum Streptophyta; class Magnoliopsida; order Poales; family Poaceae; genus Puccinellia; species Puccinellia tenuiflora. The sequence continues at coordinate 36,354 of QRDG01002519.1, forward strand.
CGTGGCCAGCGCGTGCGCGGCGGCTGGGTGCGCGAGGAGCGGGAGCAGGTGCACGCGTGTGTGGCTAAGGGGAGGTTCGTTGGGGACATGTTCGTGCAGAGTGCCTCTCACATAGTTGACGCGTGTGTTCGTTGGGGACTCTCGGACCATAGTGTCACCAAAATAGTTACATATATCTATGGTAATGTTGACGTAAAATTGGCATTTCCGTTAGCTATTTTCCACTGTTCAATTCCTATTTATCTTTTAGATTTGTCCATTAAATTTATGTTCTCTTATACTGTTATTTGTACATTAAGAATGCGTTTGTTCTTGGTTATCGACCATTCACGTAAAGAAACTTGACAGAAATGTTGCCCGACCATTTCACATTTGGAAGTGCTCTAAAAGCCTGCGGAGCAGTCAGTGTGCTTGCTAATGGAGAAAGCAGTCAGTGTGCTTTCCACCCATACTTAAGAATTTCTCTTTCCAACCTTCTAGTCTCTTGATTATCTTTTCCAACAGATGGAGAAAGCTGTCACTTCGGTCCACCCCACCAAGGCAGGTAACCCTAAGTATTTATATGTTAAAGCCTCTGTCATAATATTCAGTACAGTACAAACATCTTCCCTTACATCTGGAGTGACATTGGGGCTAAAGAAAATACTGCACTTAGCTTCACTAACCAATTGCCCTGAGCTTGCACAATACTGATCAAGAACCTGTCTCAATGAGGTTGCATTTGTCGTATCCGCTTTCATAAGAATAAGGGAATCATCAGCAAAAAGTAAATGTGAGACTGATGGTGCATTTCTGCAAACCCTTACTCCTTCCATGCCACGAACCTCCTCTCTATGAGCTAGAAGACTTGACAGACCTTCCGCACAAAGCAAAAACAAATAAGGGGATAGAGGGTCCCCCTGACGTAGCCCTCTTGACGTAGCCCTCTTGTAGGAATGAAAATATCTGTTTCTTGATTATTGAACCTGACTTTATAAGTGACAGATCGAACATAAGCCATCAAGAGATCAACAAAATTATTATCAAACCCCAGTTGAATTATCATAGCTTCCAGGAAATTCCACTCAACCCGGTCATATGCTTTATGCATATCAAGCTTAACCGCACAGTATCCCCATTTACCCTTCTTTTTATTCTTTATTGTGTGCATGCTCTCATAAGCCAATAAAATATTATCCGTAATTAATCTACCTGGCACGAAAGCACTCTGAACAGGGGAAATAACATCATCAAGAACTTGCTTCAAACGGAGTGCAATCATTTTTGAGATTACCTTATACAGAACATTGCACAAACTTATCGGCCAATATTGTGTAATGAGCTCAGGATTTTCCACCTTCGGGATTAAAACTATGACCGTGTCATTCCATCCATCCGGGGTAACTTTATTATTTATAGCTTGAAGAACTTCTGTTGTTGAGGCCTCCCCCAGAATATTCCAGCATTTTAAAAAAAAATATTGCATGTAATCCATCTATATCGGGGGCTTTCATGTCCCCTATTGAGAATAGGGCTTTCTTCACATCCTCCCCCGAATATGGTTTCATAAGTTGTTCATTCATAGCCTCAGTAACTTTAGGAACTACTTTGGCGAGCAGATCCAGGTCTGGTTCTTCAATTTCGGTACTAAACAGCCCTGCAAAATGGTCTGACGCCAACGGATTAAGAGTTGCAATTTCATCTAGCCATGTACCATTCTCATCTCTTAATTTTTTTATCATATTCCTCTTCATACGTTCATTTGCAAAATTATGAAAGTAAGAAGAATTCTTATCTCCATGTTGAAGTCAATTGATTCGACTCCGCTGTGCCCAATGGATTTCTTCCTGCTCCATGAGATCCTCTATTTCCTTTGCAAGCTCCTTCTGTAATTCAACGTTTTCATCACTCAAAACGTCTGTAGCTGCTTTTTCCATCATCACCTGCTTCCTCCGAATTTTATTTCTTCTAGCTTTCAACACAGAACGATCCCATTTATGCAGTTGGTCATGGACCAGTGCTAGTTTTCCCGCCAAATTGTTTGAATGATTCCTGGTTTCGGCCTGTTCCCAAGCCTCCTCCATGACCTGGCGAAACTGGGCTTCTTTCAGCTATTTAGCTTCAAACCTGAGAACATTCGGCCCATTTACCTCATATGTTGCATCCTCTTCTATTGTCATCAGAATGGGACGATGATCGGAGCTGCTGTACTACAAATTTTGCAAAATAGCATTTCCAAATTTCTGATTCCAAGATTCATTGGTTAACGCCCTGTCCAGCCTCTCTCTTATACACCCCCTGTGCCATGTAAACTTGTCGCCCACATACCCAAAATCTGTCAAGTTGCAATCATCGAGTGCATCCCTGAACGATTGCATAAAATGATGCGGTCTTGGGTTCCGGCCTTCCTTCTCAAAAGGGGACAAAATCTCATTAAGATCTCCCATGATCAACCATGGAAGATTAACAGCAGCATTAAGATCCCTCAAACACTGCGAAGTAAGATGCTTATCTTGCCACTTCGGTTCCCCATACATACCCGTGAACCACCAAATTAACGTCTTGTTGATTATTCCCAATAAAAACATCGATGTAGTTCTTTGTTTTGTATCGGAGAGAAACGACCACCTCTTTCTTCCAACGAAGCAAAAGACCACCACTACGACCCTCACTTCGCACCACCTCCTTATAATCCATATTTAGTTTACGACGAAGACTTTCTGCCGGCCACTCATCGAGATGAGTTTCAGACAGAAAGAGCACATCCGGGTTACTCCGCTTTAGAACATTTAGCAGAGCCCGGATAGCCGTGGCTCGTAAGAGGCCACGGCTATTGTATCCTAGGATTTTCATTGCGTCCGGACAGCTTCCACATTGGAAGCCGCCGATATCAGTTGGTTTGTGTCATCTCCACTTTTTTTTGGATTTCTTCTATACTTGAACCTTCCCCGGGGTACTCAAAGTGTTGTCCTCTAACAGTTCTGAATCCTCTCCCCCCGGAGCTACCTCCATCAGAGCAAGACCATCCACTGAACTCTTCTCATGTGATGTAGACTTCAAAAAATGGTCATCATATGTCAAGCTTTTCCTACTCGTAAGGTCCTTATCATACAAATCTTCCTCTCTACCAACTGACTCTGACATACCCGCTGCAGGGTTTTCAGTATACTCAGGATTGTTGTATTCACTGGTCCATCTTCCTCTTCCTGCAAAACCTCGGCCCTAAATGGGTTTGATCCTCTTCCGCGGAAACCACCTTCATCATAATCACCATCTCCACGTCCAGAGCCAAAGTTGCGTCCAGTCCCCCTCCCCCTCCGAAGGGCCAGGATATAAGATCCCCATTCAAGCTTTGATTCATCATGCTCTCCAGATCCACACTCCTCATGCCAATGACCTAGCAAACCGCAAAAGTAACAAAAAGTAGGAAGCTTCTCATACTTCACTTGGTAGAACTCCGTTTTCCCTCCTTTAGAGAAACTCACAAACCGAGTGATTTTTTTCTGAACATCCAGTCTAATTCTGACCCTGATGAACTGCCCTACAAAGCCATTAGGTAAAGTGATTTGTACTTCCTGCACGTCACCGATCCTTCTCGCCAAATTTTCCACAAAGCTTTTATTCTTCAAGACACCATCAGGCAGTTTATAAATCGGACACCAGGTTTCAATACGGTCCAGCTTAATGCTCGCTGGATTAGTAAATCCATCATACTCTTGGATGATCAACGCAGAACCTCTATAATCCCATGGCCCTTGATGGATTGCTTTATTCCAATCTGCTAAGCAATTAAATTGTACTGAAAAGATAAGGGTTTATCCTCCTCCATACCACGTCTTTTGCCGGGTTCCAATCAGCCCTCATGTCCCCGATTAGAGCTCCCTGGCTGAAACTTTTCGCAGTCAAAACCCTAGCCAGTGCAAGCCACTTTCGTTTTTCTTCCGCTTCCTCTACTTCTTCCTCCCAGACTAGGTTGTCGAGCTCATCTTCTTCCAGATGCAGTTTCTCTAACAATTGACTTGGATCCAGCTTCTCGTTCCACCGTGAGTTACCCGTTGACGACGGCCCCGCCATGAGCCGAGAAGTCAAGGGTATCTCAGAGATCAGATCACACCGAGCACACAGACGATTGGCGAGGAAGAAACCAAACTCGTGGCGGATCGACCGCCCGAGGACTGTAAAACCCTAGGTCGATGCCTTAGGGGAAATACGTACATAAGCCAGCAATTCAAATTTCCTTATGTTGATGTGTACTTGTATTTCAACCTCAATAGCAGTTTGCGTGTCTGCCGTGTACTGATCAGTTATATACTACCTATGTTTCATAATGTACGTCTTTTTAGTTAGCTTGCTTAGCTTGTTAAAAGGGTTTACATTATGGAACAGTGGAGTATAAGATTATGTAAAGGTTGCTTCTCTTGTCAGGAACCTCGCTCTCTCGAGAAGACGTGGCTAACGTAGCTATTAACAACTTCAAATGTTCAAAATCATACTTGTTTAGCGGAGGCCACCAACGCTCCAGCCGATCCCATCTTAAGTGACCACTTTAATCGTAACCTGTGTACTCGCAAAAAAACTGTGTCCCTTTCATGCGCTCCTCGCCAACTGTTTTCACTTCGTTCTGCTACAACGGTAGCAGAAACCACATCTTCGCTAAAAAAGACATTCAACATAAGCACAATTCGGTTCACCACTTGGCTAAGATAGTATCAACAAAACGCATAACAGGTTATTTTCTTTACTGGTTAGCCACATTCACAAGAACACACCCTACATGAATTCATCAAGCCTACCAAACTATATATATGTGCCTAGCTACGGTAACTGCATGAATCTGCCAAACATCCCTACCAGCAGACGAGTCTATTTGCATCTCCTTACTGGCACTTTTCTTTTCACCAAAACCGGTTCATTCCCTCCATACATATCCAGAATGGTATTCCTCACCACCTTCATCAGACCACCTTTTGTTCGCAGCAACCTATAGATTGCAAGCCAGTAAAGTCTTCCATGCTTCACACCAACAGTGCCATCGTAGACCAATGAGAAGTACATGTAGATGTTGAGCGACCTGAGATCCACAGATATTTGTGATTACATATAAAATGGAAAGGGAGTATTCACACAGCTATCCAAGAAAAAGAAACGAGAAACATAATTGTTTTTCTTTATGTGATATCAACACTTTGCTCAAGGCACAAAATTCCACTTGTTCCTACGCAAACACTAAAACTTCAGTAGCTATATTAGTTGTGTACAGTGACCAAATGCATATCTGAATTCAGCAAAGTCAACCCAACAGATACTTGTTCCTTCGTGGTGCCTTTTCTTTGCTAAGTCGCAAGAATTTCAGTAATTGTTTTTCTTTTGCAGAATTTGTATACCTTAGTATATGATGTTAGCATGCCGGTGAAAACATCAAAGAACAGTGGCGGAGCCAGCTCCCGGCAACCCTAGGCAGCTGCCCGGGCTTGGCCGCTGAGCACCCGCCGAGAAACACTACATATTTATACAACAAAGCTAGTTTGTGTTGGGCAAAAGTTCAGTCATGTGGACACAATCAAGACTTGCCCAGGCTCCAATGATCGGCTGGCTCCACCACTGTAAAAGAAGGTAATCCGGCCTCCGGTATTGAAGTTCCTTGAGGAGGAAATCACAAAGAAGAGAGATACTAAATCTACAAGAAATTACTCTAGCTGGGTAGAATCCAGGTAGAACGGCCGTGTCCAGCTTTCAAACATCAACGACATTACGTGTGCTGAATCAATTGCCTGCCATATGTGCACTTTGATTTCCGTGGTTAGAAGATTTATTAAGATGCTACAAATTTGTCATAACAAAGGTAGAAGTTTCATATGGAGGAGCACCTATTGCCAACCATGGTTGGTTCTGTCCTTTTGTGGATCGTGAAATCGAACTCTGTCATAGTCCATGTTCAAAATATATCTTCTTCAGATGGCGCAACAGTTGGCAGATTGACAATTATGCAATATTTATGCATATGGTCAATTTCTGCTGCAAAATTGGTGCATATGTGACAACTATCTAAAATGTTTAGATATTTTTAAGTTGATCATCACACTACATGCACTAATTTTGAATTGCAAATAATGATTGTACATTCATCTTCCATTCTTTATTGCTTCACAACGATCATTTGGCATTCCTTTGCAGAGACATGTACAAATATTTTTTTTAAAAAAATTGTCCTCTATGTCCTGAGAATCGGTCTCTAACCTGTGTAATTTTGCAGTTGCACCAAATGAGATAACATGCAACACAAAGTATTGATTAGTAAATATCTCAAGACCACTCATTTGTTGTTCGGATTTCTGTCTCCATCTACTGTTTGTCTGTGGAGGCTCCAACCAAGGGACTTGCATCAATCTATACATATATATATACCTAATAATAAAAGCACTAAGGTTTCTTCCTCCCTAAACTTCGTATGTTTTCATTCGTACGTCGCTATAGTTTCGTACTTCGTCCCGCATCTCCCCGTTTCAATCCCAATTGTGTATTCGTTTCGGTTTCGTTTCCTTCTCCTTATCTCTCCACCTCCTTCCTCAAATCCTAGTGCCTAGAAACCGTCTCTCATATGCCCGCATCCAATTTTTGTCGCAGCCCTTCCGCAAGTTCGTCGCATGCATAAGCAGCTCCAGATCGAGTCGAACGAGCCGCCATCGACCAACTCGAAGGCAGAGCGATGTCGCTGAAGGCATCGACGGGGAGGAAGGGCGAACGGCGAGGCCATGCGGCTCAGGACCTCTGCCTCGGCGCCATCAGTTGAGCAGCTCCGGGACGAGTCGAACGAGCTGCCGTCAACCAACTAGAGGACAGAACGACGTCGCTGAAGGCATCCGCGTGGAGATGGGACGAACCGCGTCGTGCGGCTGAGGACCTCTGCCTCGGCGCCGTCCTTCAGCCTCGAATCAAACGAGCTGGACAGAACGACGTCGTTGCTGGTGCGCTGGACCTTGAGCGCGTATAGTGTTCTCGATGGCGTTTTCCTTCACCGCTCCTGCATCAAGTTGCGCATACGCGAAGCTGCTGAAGACGGAGCAGCGGCACGGCTGTGGCTCTACTTCCGCTGCAGCCTGGACCTCCGCAAGAGAGCGACGCTGGAGTGCGGCTGTAGTAGCAACTTCCTTGGCCAGGGCAGGCGTACTCGACTTTGAAGTTTGAAGCCTACGATTCTCCTCTTTAGAAGATGCAGGCATATTCTATTGCGGTTTTAGAAGATGCATGCTAAGACATTGTTTCTGACCAAAATTGAACTGGTCGTTCACATAACATTGGTCCATCAGGGATCAGGCCATCATATGAACTCTGTGAGGTAATACAACATGTCGAATAATCTTCTGGTGTGCTCGGTTTATCTCTTATATGATCATTATTTCAGTGTTATTTTTTTTGATTACCTTGCTTCCTACCAGTACCACTACCCATTGATCTCCTGCTTTCTCTAGATAATCTGCATATTCAGCAATGGTTTGTCATGGAGCGGTTTGGGCTGAGATAGACAAACTGGCACATGTTTTAGAATAGAAGTATATAAAAATTACATGCAATAATTTTCTCCAAAACTTCACAACTAAAGTTTAACATTTTGTAGACCGTGCGGGCACATAGGTAGATTTAATAAAAAAATAAGTATAAAATAGTAGATCGAATAGATTTTTTTAAATATTAAGACCAAAGGGAGAACTTAGACTAGAGTTACGCGAGTGCCCAAAAGTTTAGGTTGCACAGACATTTTTGACAATTAGTTGATTTTGTTTTCTGTTACAACACACGGGCATGTTTATAAGTTCTCGGCCAGAAGAGAGGGACGGCAATGGTGTCGAGGAAGTAGATTATCAAATGATTGGTAGACGGTGGCAATGGAGGGGAAACACGATACATGATGACGCCTGCTACGAATCCGGACATAATTGGATAGGGATGACAGCGAAAACGTGAAAGTACAAAGCGCCCGGAAGAATCCTCCAAGGAGCGCCGACGGCACTATCGGATTCGTGTCTCGATTCTTATATTCTATGGTCCTTGATTTTTTCCAAGGGTTTCATGACAAAATTGGGCCCCAATAAATAGTGAAACACATAAACAAGATGTTTTTTTCTCTCCCGACCAAAACATTTTATGGATCCTACAAATGCATACATCTATTTTTTATGACAAACCAAGCGGGCTTTAAGTTAGTTTTTTCTCCCTCGTTGCATTGTACGGGCATATGTGCTATAGCAATAAGATTATTTAATGGAAAGGGCGAACTTAGTGTAGGGCCAGTGGGTCACACAAGTTGATAGACTTTCAAGCAAAATTTGAGTTGCGCCAATATTTTTCATCAAAACTTGTTTTTTCACTCTCGCATTGCAACGCAGGGGCATGTTGTGGCGCCTGCAACGATTCCGGATAGAAGTGGGGTGGGGCCGGCTTGCGGAAATGGGGAGCACATAGCGCCCATGCACAAACTGGGGCGGCGTCATTGTAGTCGTGTCTCTCCGTTTTGTGCGACAAACCAAACATGTCCTAAATTGATATTTTTTTTATCTTCCGTTGCAACGCACGGGCATGTTGCTAGTAAACCCTATAACATCAAGAGACATCACACCAGAGCACGTAGGCTGGCATGTTGCTTGCACCTGGAATGTTGTAGACAGTAGTGTTATTCTTGTATTAGGTCTTTATGTTGTCTTTTGTGTGTTATAATGTTATTTTGTGTATACTTGATCAATTTGCCAACATCTTTTTTCTATTCAAATTCCAACTAGCGAATATCGCTACATTAGTAACGATTATTGCAATAAAGGCCAGGAAGATTATATTTGTATTGGAATAAAATGGAGCATTGTCGTTGAAGACATAGGCGAAGCTGGCCAATGGAGGAGTACAGTAGTGTGGCACAAAGTTGTGTTCACAAGGAGTACAATATTCTTCCACAAAACAAAGGAGTACAACAGCAAGTATACATGGGCACCCTGACAGTTGTGGAGCCCGGACTTGTATATGATAGTTTTCTATGGTAGTTGTATGAGAAGTGATGCAATATAAGTTCCATTTTTAATAATGTGCAATGTGGATCATACTTTTGCACTCAATTTATTCTACTCAATGTATCATCCATGAATATGAAAGACTAGGTGCTTGTGGATTCCTTGAGCTGAGAAGTTTATTATTTGATTTGCAAAACCATAACAAAGTTTCAAGGAAACTATACGATTTTACAATATGTATGCTTTTGGAAAAGTAAAATAAGTTTCTTGAGATTCAGGGGGTTTGAACTATTGCACACGCATATTGTGAGGTGTTGTATTTATCATATTTGAACAGAGTACATGAGTGTTTGTAATTCGGTTCATGTTTTAACACTTTTTTTTAGATTGAACAAGGTGGGTAGGCTGCACCGCTGCAAGCCTTACCAACTGAGCCAGGTTTCACATTGCATTTTAACGATCTTTTATTGTTGCATGGATGCTTGGCGTCCATTTTTAAGCATCAACCTCTTACACTTGAACATGCAAACATATTTGTATACCGCTGCAAATAAGAATTCTTAATATATTCGGGGTTTCCTGATTTTTTTTTCCAGATGTGAGGGTCGGAAAAATAATTATTAGTCTAGATAGCTTTGTACATATTATATAGGAAAGTAATAAACTAAAGAAGTCTGTCGCAACATCTAAATGCACAGCTTAAAAATGTATATGCATCTCCATAGTAAATATCACAAGTTTGCAACATGACACTATTATTCAGATTGGCCTCAAGAAATTACCATGAAATTTTAGCAAATAAAAAGGTCCGTGCACCTTGTTTCTATTTCAATGGCATTGATTAATTATATTTGCACAACAAGAAAACTTTGCCAACAAAGCACCAATTGGAACTTTTTGTCTCTTCTAGAATATGCATGAATTGGAACTTATAGTTAACAGATCACGACTCAAATATGAAGCATCAAGATATTGATATTTTTCTCTAGATAATCAAATTCCTATGATGCAACACTTACCAGACCACTTCAACAAGAATGCGGTAGAAGCCCTATAATAAGCAAAGAAAAATATATAAAGATTAATTAGTAAAGCATCTAGCAGCACAAACTTCCTCAAGAAAGGAGTGTGTCAAACATGTTGACACACATATTTTAGGTGGAAAATGCCATACCTGAGAAGCACTATTATCCTTGAAAGACAAAACAAGTAGGAGGACTGCAGAAAAAGAATAGGAAACAAATCATGTCAAAAGAGGTCCAAACTACCACAAAAGCTAAGTGTAAATAAACAAATACTCCCTCCGTCCCAAAAATATAGAGGCGCTCGACTTTGACCAATAATATATACTAAATTATATGGATTGATTATGTATAAATGGCACCGTTGGATTCGTCTTGCAAAATTCTTTCACTCCATCTATCATTATACTAATTTCATGGACATATTATAAGTACAAATCATGGTCAAAGTAACATGGCCTGACTAGGTACTCTCTCCATCCCAAAATATTATATGTGTATGCTAATGTACTACTGGAGCAAAATAGTAACCCGTGAAAAGAAAAAAAGAATGGTAAACTGAAGTCTTTTGAACTCACCTAGTTGTATCCTTGCACATATGGTAAATGACTTGCCACCCCTTTGCAACTGTGCTGATAAGGCGCTTAACTTGTACAAAATATATCCAAGAACAATGTCCACGAACAGCGTAGGTGTTGTTTGGAAGAGTTGGCACAACCCAGCAACAACTAACAAAGCGCCTGCACGGACCACAAGATCTTGAGTATGTCATAAGCCATACACCTCGGCGGCTTATGTACTGATGTTGCACTATAAGATCATACATAACCAAACAGTGTCTACAATTTTCCTAATATAGGGTTGCAGTCTCTCTCCGCTAAAAGATAGAAGGTTTACCCCCCAAAAAAAGCATTATCATGTTATTCAGTGTGGTAAATAGGTATATTATATAGATTTCAATTCTTGATTCGACATCTTCCTTTCCTTTTTACCTGAGAGGGTGCCGACGTGGAAGCTGCGGCAGCGGAACAAGTTGCCCGCTGCCATGATCTCGTGCACCGTTAGCAGGATGGATTCGAGGGGGGCGGCGACAAGGGCATGCCATATAGCATACAGTTCTTTCTTCCCCTGTCCAACTGGGAGTAAATCGGCGAGAGGGAAAAACTTGGCGTCGTCTTGGCGCAGAGCCGCTCCCCACCAACGGCCCGAGCGAGGCGGCATGGTTTCCGTATCTGAGTCCGAGTTGTGTGCGTAGCACCAGGCCAGTAGGGGCGACACAGGACAGCTTCAAGCTGGTTCCATTGTTACGGTTGTTACGGCGGAGGACACCGGCGTCGCGCGCCAACGCAGATCGGGGGACTGCGGTGCCGGCAGGGCAGCACCGGACAAGAGATGACATTGTTGGCTGAAATTATCGCCATGCCTGAGGGGCTGAGGTAATGGTTCGCAAGATTTTTGGAGGATCGCCCTTGTCAGATTACTGTCCCCCCCTTCGGCCGGAGGCGAGGAGCACGGAGGGCAAAGGCGACGGGGCGGCGGCGGCCGGCGGGACTCAGTCACTGAACAGTGGGTTTCGCACGGACCTTTGGGTGTGCTGGGACCGTGGTAGGCCCATCTGGCCCAAACAAACCGAAATTATTTCCGGCCCAGACCGTTGGCGCTCTTCTCCGTCCAAAGAGAATCGATCCACGGGCCAAACTAGCCACGTCGCTAGTAACACTCCTACTGGTCGTTTTCTGCTCTTCGCGACGCCGCACTGGTCGCCGCCCCACCGTTCCGGCGAGCGCCGCCGCCGCCTCTGGAATATCGATTACCGAGCGCCGCTTGGTCATGGGCATCTCGGCCCCGAGCCCATGGGGAGCGCATCGTCAGCAGAGTGCACTAGCACGCGTGCTCCCGCCCTCCCTCCCGTGCCATCCCAGCGCCTTCATCGATCATCAAACACCAAGGCAAAAAGGAAACGTGCGTGCTCCCTCCGTAGTCTGAGATCTCACAGTCGAAAGGCAGACGATCCGTGCGCGACAATGGCCCTTGTCACGGGCGTGGCGGCGGCATCCGCCACCAGCGCCGCCGCCTGCTGACTACTACTCCCTCCTCCAGAGCTGTATGAGCTGCTTCCCAAGGCAGGTCCGTCCACGGCAGGCTCGTCGCGTCCGCCTCTGCACCGGACCTGCACCTCAGTACCAAGCTCGTCATCTTCTACGCAAAGCACGGCGACGACGTGGCCGTGGCCCGCAAGGTGTTCGACGGAATGCCGCACCGGAGCGTCGTGTCCTGGACGGCATGGTCTCCGGGTACTCCAGGAACGGCTGCCCGCGCGAGGCGCTGGAGCTGTTCCCTCATGCGCGCGTCAGGAGTCCAGCCGAACCAGTTCACTTACGGGAGCGTGGCCAGCGCGTGCGCGGCGGCTGGGTGCGCGAGGAGCGGGGATCAGGTGCACGCGTGTGCGTCCAAGGGGAGGTTCCTGGGGGACATGTTCGTGCAGAGCGCCCTCATGGACATGCACCTGAGGTGCGGGTCGGTGGCTGACGCGAGGCGGGCTCTTTGCGGGGATGGCGAGGAAGGACGTGGTGTCTGGAATGCCTTGCTTAGGGGTTTTGTGGAGCGTGGGCATTACGCTGACGCACTTGGGCT